>OVBX01005744.1:0-12675 GCA_900406325.1 Erucastrum elatum
TCCCACAGATATTTTGATGAAAAAATACAAAATACAAAATTATATTCATCAAGTAAAATTCGTAATTTTATATAATTGAAAAATAATATATTTTAAAATGAAAAAGATAATTCCTAGATATACTATGATATATAAATAAATTTAGAGTCAGTTATAAGACAAAAAAACTTTTAGATGAAAACATATAAAATACTTTATATTACAGTTTTTATTTAGTAATTAATGCACTATCGTTGATACCGTTAGTAAAAAACGTTATTTGACAAAACAAAAATATGTGTATTGTATTATTACCCATACTAATATTATTTTCAGTAGATAAATTCTTGAACATACTTTTAATCGAGTAAAAAAACTCTGAATTGAAAAATCATTAAGTAGCATCGATAATTATAAGTTCTTATATTAGCTGTTTTTGATAAATATAATTGAAGATCTAGATAATTAATGAAAAAATAAATTTAAAAAGAAAAACACAACCAAAATTGTATATAAAGAGATTTCTACAATATTTACACAACATGATTATTTAAAATATAAAAATGTGTATAATGTTTTAGTGAAAGATTGCATCATATATGAATAGTTTTATTTTAAAATTGTTATTGATTTTGTAAGTGCATGGCGATAAATTGTTTTATTGGTTTTTAAATTAATAATAAATTTATTAATAAATATTTGTAAAGTAATTATGCCCGCATGGCGGGCTAAACACCTAGTTTTCTATTGTATCTGCAACATAAAAAAAACCGTAAAATTTGAAATGGGCCGATCTCTTAACACCAATAACAATCCTAAAACATTGCAATTAACAGGATTAAGATTAACCAAAATTCACTGAGGTCTCTTGGTTTCTCTCTTTGCTTTTGAATCCATTATTCATCAACATACAATGTTCTCACTTCATTAACTCTGGTCTCTACAACTTTTGAATTAGATATGCATAATGCTGTGTGCTGATCATGGTCCATGCGTCTCGGGCGCTCACAACACCATTGTAACAGCAAGAGCAGGCAAAGACCGTGTATCAAGGCTTGTCTCAGGTCAGTCAACATCTCTTCTCTCGAACACATCAGTTTGTTTTTAAACCGTGCGACAATCTTTAAGACTGTTAACCTTTGCAACCAGGTTTATTAACCATTGGTCCTAGGTTTGGTGGAGCCATTGATGACGCAGCTAGATACTTCAAGGACGCATGTGACAGGGTAATTAAAAGGGCTGTTTTGCTACAAGTGACATAAGTTCTTGAATCAGATCTCTAATTTGGTTGCTTGTTTCAGAATCTCACACCTTATGAGTTCGTTGAGGGAATGAAGAAGGGAATCAAAGTCCTTGGTATCGGACACAGGTAAAAAGATCCCCACAGGTTCTCTTGTCTAAAACATGTTACTATGTTATGATTTAGGGCCTGCAGATTATGTATTTTGGGTCTGCAGATTACATTAAAAGGAAATCATTCACATATTTTTTCTTTAATAAAAATTATAATTTTTTTAAAATATCTTTATTTTTGTAAACGATTAATAAAATTCATTAATGACAATTGCCTTTTTTGGGTTTTGGGCATGCATATTATGTATTTAAATGAATCAATAAACAATAAGCTTACACATACATATAAAATATACTATTATTTAATATAAATATTTTAAATTTAAATATTATACATATATATTATGAAACTAGATTAATGAACAAACATAGTGACATCATAATATTATTTTCTTACATCTATGTATCATAAAATTAAATTTTAAATCTAAAATAAAAATACAAAACTTATAATAGGTTATTAAAAAAACATAAACTAATATTGTCATATCAATAAGTTTTTTATATTATCATTTTATGTATCACACAAATTTAATTAAATATTTATGTCGACTTTATGGTTTTGATTGATGGGTCTTTCGAGTTTTTCTGAATAATGGGTCTTTCTGGTTTTCAAAATGAGTTATGTTTTTATATAATCAATTTCATATTCCATAATTTTTTAATCAGTAACATAAATTAAAGTCTACAATAATTTTTAAAAATTGATATTAGAGATTGAAATTTTGTAACTACACGAGGATAAAACTTAATCAAAAATATTATTGACCACTTCATATGTTTAGCAATATTTTATATAATTTATAATTCTTAAAAATGATATAATAGTCCACGTATGAATTTCAGATACAACTATTGTTTAACTTATTTACAAACATAAAACGGTTGTGTGATGCATTTTAATTTCGTCATACTGTACACATTATAATAAACCCACATAATTGAAACTTGATCATGCGACAGTTTATATAATTAAAACGAATAATTATCAATCTTTATATTGAAAAAATAACAAAAAAAATATTCGTCATTTCAAGGACGGGTCATAATCTAGTTTAAATTTAAAAAATTATATTAAATAATAATATTTTATACGTATGTGTAAGCCCATTGTTTATTAATCCATTCAAATATATAATTTGCAGACCCAAAACCAAAAGCCTCAAATACCATTAATGAAATTTATTAATCCTTTGCAAAACTAACAGTATTTTTAGAAAAATCATAATTTTCATTAAAGGCATAATATGAGAATGATCCTCTTTTAATGATATTGATTTCTGGTTATTATTACTATACTTTATAGTACTAGATAATGCTCATTGTGTGTATGCGAGATAAATTTTACAATAGTTATAATAAATATGAAAAGATGATCAAAAGTTGATATTGTAACTCATGACTTCTAATATCTTAGTATTTGTTACAATGGTTGGTGATCTACCAACTTTCAACTTGTAGTCCAATATCATGGCAAAGACCAATTCAGAGAATTTATAACCTCTATTTATATGGATATTACGACCATCAAACAGTTTATATGATCGTTAATAACTATGTCATATTTTTATTGGATGATGAAGTCTTAATTGTTGTTGTATTTCTTGTGTGTTTTGGAGTCAAAATGTTTTTTGTATTGTTCAAATGCGTATTAAACCACAAGATCAGTCACACAATCTCAACATGTTATCAAAACATGACTACTTCTCAAGTTGAAACAATTGTGTGCTACGTTAAACTCATCTCTGCTAGGCAAACTCTTTTAGATACCATTTTAAGAATATGACATAACTCAACCCAAATGACTGTTGTTTTAATCGATGTAAAACTCTAATAATTATATATTGAATAGTATGTTGTATTTATTGAAATTAAAGAGGTCATTTCTTCAAATTGTTACTATAATAAACATGATATGGCCTAAACATCATTTTAGCATTGTGTCTTCAAATTGTTTTAAATTATTAATCATCTATTAAGGTCCTTTCAAATGATAAATTTACTTTGTATCTAGGTATTTTGAGTGTAAAATCTAATGAATTGTCAAGAGTTGAATCATAAGATCTTTACTCTCTGGTTAGAAATTTGCAATTTCAACAAAATTAGCAAACAAGAAAGGACTAATTCATGGTTCTCTACATCAAATAAATGTCAAGCCAAAAAAAAACTCAAACTAAACTCTTTAGAAGAGGTAAAATTTTATTTTGACTGCACTATCTTTGATTTATGCCAGTTTTTTTGTTTATTATATATATTTTTCATATATCAAGTCATATTTAGACAGCCAGTTCAACTCTTTATTTCACCTTGTCTTTCTTCGATGTTTTTTTGAAGAAACATATTGATTTTGCAGATTCACATAGTTGGATTACTTTTTGGGAAATACTCTGAACATGATTGCTGACGAATCCTTGGTTTATTCAACCCAGTTGGAAGATTTGAAATTCCAATGATTATAGCAACAAAGGAAGATCTAACTCTCAATTCTACATACAGATTGTCTACCAAGCCCAAAACTGAGAATGAAAGTAATTCGTTGGCCAAGGTAAAAACATACATTTAGTTATATCTAAGTTTGTTCTTTATTTTCTTATGACTGGCTTGTAATATTTGGTATATTACCAATTGGCTTGTGAACCAAACTCTGAGGATTTCAATCCAAACGAGATTTCAGCCTTCTTACTTCTCTTGAAGTTAATTGCAGATGAGAACATTTATGCTGATTTGAGGTTGGTTGGTTTATTCTGTTTATTGTCACAGCATTTATCCGAACGATTTTGTGCTTATTGCTTTTATTTTCTTAATTTGATATGTTTCTCTGTTTTGTTTTCTTTAGGTTGAAACAGAGGCTTGGTTATCATGTTGGTTGTGAAATTCACAACCAACATGTGACTAAAGGAGTTTATTTCTATGTTGTTTCTTGTGACCATAAACCGATGCATCTCTTGGAGAAAATACATGAATTTGTTGCTGCTATTCCTCACTATCTGGTAAATTGTTTAAAAATTCAAGTTTAGCTATTATTGTTGAACTTATCTAATTCTTTGTGTAACCTATTTGTAGGTCAGTTTTGAGGAGAAAACTTTTGAAAATTTCAGAAGTGGAACCGATGTGCCAGATGATTCTGTTATGTCACCAGACCTGATTCATGATGACAGATAATAGTCTTTTCAATCTTTCTTAATTTCATTCATTTAAAGTTAATCAATTGCTAATTGTATGTTTTGTGGCAGTTGGGTAAATGGTCATCACAGTGCAGTGAGATTTGTTTTGGAGAAGATGGAGAAAGAAGATGTGATCAAGTTGTGTAATCGGTTTTTCTTCCAGAAGTCTACCATTGTTGAAGTATGCATTGGTTCAGACGTGTGATCATTTGTTCTTTTTAATAGTCAAAGATGTCCAGACGATGTTTTTGTTTTGTTTTTGAGAGGTGCTTTAAATTTCTGACCGAGTTAGATGAATACTTTTGCTGTCTGACAAGCGTTTGAGTTCGAATCATTATCTTTAATACTGGGTCCAGTGTGAGAAATTCTTAAGTATCTGTTTAAAGACAAACAATTTAATTGTAGTGTTTGTGATGATTAACTCCTCCAGTTGATCTCTGAACGTAGTGTCCCTTACATTAGACGTTGCACTAATGTGAAACGATTGAATGTGTTTATTTGTCCACATTTTGCTCAGATGTGAGCCTCAAACGTGGGTCCTTTCTGACAGCCAAAGGTTCTCTCCAAAATATGTTTCAAAACCATGATGGCAAAACAGAACAACTCAGAAACGTAAACTGTTAAGGAGATGCAAGCCTTGAAAGGCCAAATCTGGATGACCAATTGTAGACAAAGACTGTGAGAAGCTTGATCTAGTGGTTTGTGCAACAAAAGAAGATACAAATGTCCTTGAACATGTACACAGAAATGGTTGCTTTTTCATCACGGCGAGTCCATCAAAAAACAAGTACATGCAGATTGTTATCTTCAATCAAAGCTACAATCAGATTCTGTCTTCAATAAAAGATAACTAATTAACCGATAGGACCACCGACGTTCACTAACCAGCATCTTAGACTTAGAGTCGCCAACCTCTTGGAAAAATTCATCTCCATTTACCTCATTACAAGGATATCATCAGACTCATTATCCCAAGCTCTGCAAAACAGTTGGATAAGCAAGTCTTGTTAACGGAGCTTTCAAGAGTTTACACCACGAAGTCAGGCTATAAGAGGATCTTTGAAGGAAAAAATGTCTTGACACATGATCTTTTTAACTAACTGAGATATGTCTCAAAACTTCATACTTCACCAGAAATCTATTATTTTTATGGATGACTCTTAACAGTTTGTTGCCAATGGTTTCACTCCTAACTACTAGATGAGTCCACTCTGAGCTGAAGTGCAAGAGATGTGGAGAGCTGGAAACCATCACTCATCGTCCACTGGATTGTTCTTTTGCCGCTGAAGTTTGGTCCAAAGCTCAGCTCCGAATAATGGTTGACAAAGTATCTGTAGCTGAATCGCTTAGAAATTGGCTGTCAGTTCGTGTTACGAAAGGCTCTCTCCCTCTAATAGGATTAATATCATCTCTCCTCGTTTTGTGACTGCTGTGGAATTTTTGGACAACAAAAAATAAGCTGATCTTCGAATATAAAATTTTTAAGGTGAAAGATATTATCTCAAAAGCAGTGGTAGACGCTAGATATTGAGATTGGGAGAAGGCTAATGTCAAGAAACTCCAGCAAAATGATAGAAAAGTGCCATTGAGTAAAAGACTCCCCTCTATCATTTTTGTTGGATTGATGGTGCTTGGCAGTAATCTTCATATGCAAGAGTCATCGGCTGGATTATAAAGAATGCAGCAGGGGAGGTGCTCTTAGGGGCTCCTCTAATCGCTCTCACGTCTGTTCTGTGTTTATGGCAAAAGTTTTGGCCATGCGTGAAGCTCTAAATAAGGCTAAAGAATGAAATCTTCACAACCTCCAAGTGTTCTCGGACTCTCAGGTTCTTATCTCCACCCTTTGTGCAGGGTTGGACATGAATAAGACTACAGGTGTCCTCCACGTATCAAAAGCCTTGCCATTCTTTTCTGTTCATTATCATTTATTTTTATTCTTCATGTTGAAAACTCTCAGGTTGATTCTCTAGCTAGATGAAGCCTTTCTAGATTTCTTAGTGTTATATGAACTGGTCAGATTTTATTAATGCAAGTAGTAGTTTGACAAAAAAATAGGTGTGCAAGTCAGCAAGTGATTATATACAATCATAATCTACCATGTATATGCCGGTTCTAACTAACCAAACCAACTCTACCTATATATACTCTAATAGATACCCAAGCTAGTGGCCGATCCACACCGGTTTGGTTCCAATAGAAGAGCTAACACCTGACTAAGCAGATGATGAAACGCCGAAACTATCTTCCTCTCCATTTTTTTTTATATTCGTCATCTTTAATCAAGGGACTGGCTGAAGAAGTTGACAAGATCCAATGAAGAAGACAACGATTCCCTCTTTATTTTTCCACATTCTCATATATTGCCATGTCAGTTTCTTCTTCAAAAATACTAGCCAGCTCATCATCTGGTGCTTGACATAAATGTAGAGAAACTATGGAGAACTGAAATGATAATTTGATGGTTAGTTTCATAATGAGTTTGTTCACTATATACTGAAATTTTTAAACACAATCGATGCCACTATTGACTTTTTTTTAATTATTTAGATAAGAGATAAACCTAAGACTCTGTCTTACTAAGAGTCTCTTGTTCTTTCCAGAATTTGTCCGCAAATAGGACTAATCCTCCGTCATTATGAACGACTATATGCAAATATAAGTACCGAATCAATCCATGGGAGTGACTATATGTATATGCAAATATAAATCACTGAATCTATCCATGGGAGTGTGATTAGGAGGAGTGATATTAGGCTGTTTTTTTTATCACAACAACAACAAAATCATTAATTGTGTAATTTCCCCCCTTTGATGTTTTGTTTATATTTCTTTGGCAAGGCCGTGGATCGGTGAAATGCCGAAACTAATGGGCCAGAAATTATTTTGCAAGGATAATAGACAACGGGCACATTATCATGACAAGGTTTTTAAATACATAATTAAGGATAAAAAGGTACAAAATAAAAAGAGAGAGGAAATAGATAGTGGTGGTAACTTAGGTGGTGGATACAGCTTTGCGTGAGCTCTTCTTCTTCTTCTTCTTCTTTAGAAAAGCTTTGGGCATCTTTGAACTTGATCGTAGAAGCTTACCTATGCGTAACAGTGGGAAAAAAAAACAGACTGTGAGCGACAACAACCAAATGTACACACACATTATTGATAATTAAAAGAAATAGACACCTTGATGTGTGTTGGAGGTGCTACTAACGATATCAGACGACAACTTTTCCTGTTATATATAAATGGTGCGGAAAGAAATAGACACCTTGATGTGTGTTGGAGGTGCTACTAACGATGTCAGACGACAATTTTTCCTGTTATATATAAATGGTGCAGGAATTAATAATTAAACTAGATTTTGATCCGCACTTTTGAATTGCGGATTTGTAGAGTTATATTACATTATAAAATTATATTATACTGAATAAATGAATTTTTGAAATTTCTATATTTTATGAGTAATTTATTTGAGATTTTATATGTACACTTCTATAAGACTTTTTTTTAAGTCTCGAAATTTTATTTGGACCAAAAACCAAACTGAAACCGACTCAAAAATATAGGTTTGGTTTGGGTTCGGGTTCAGAAAAAATTACCTATTAGGTATTTCTTTTGGACTCGGGTTTCGGTTTGAGTTACGGTCCTACCTGAGACTTGATCGGAATTATTATGTGTGTATAAAATATATTTGAGTATTTTGAATATGTTTTTGTATTACAAATATTTCTTTAAGTTTTGGGTTACAATATTTTTGGGTTTCAGTAAATTTTCATTTTAAAAAAATTGGGTATTCGGATAAAATTAGGGTATTTTCGGTTCATTGGGTCCGCTTTCGAATAAAATTTTGTATTTTAGGTACTTAAATATTTTTGGATATTTTTTTTGGAGTTTCAAGTATATTTTTTTTCGTTTTTCGAGTATTTTTTGAAATTTTGGATATTAATTTTTTGGGACTTAAATACCGGAACTGATATGTCCAGATCTGATATGCTTACCATTTGAGTTTGGAAAAATATCTGTAGTATATACTGTAACACTTTATTTATATTTATAGGTTATAACCTATTCTATAACGTGATATTGTAAAAAATATAACAAAAGCAACAAAACAAAATTCAGCATCCGTGTTGGACATGGAACTATAAACCGAGAACCAACAGTGAATCATAACCAAAGCAAAAAAAAACTCAAAAATAAATTGATATTCTCACATAACTAAGCGCTTCCCCTATTTTCAAAACCGAAAAATAATAATTGAACCTGTCAAAAAATATACTTTTTTGATAAATTTAGATTTTAAATATAGTGGTCCTATGATCGAGGAGATATATAAATTTTAAAGATGTGTTTTTTTTTTCAAAATATAGTGGTTCCTATATCTCTGTTGAAAATGTAATATTAATCTACTTATGTAAAGTATTCAAAATTTAATAACAATGTAATTTTAGAGGAACACATATCCATATTTTTGGGATTTTTTATTAAATATAGTATCTACAATTTAGTGTGATCAAAACGATTTGCACAATATAGGGTCAAATTGAAATATTTTTAGAAAAATCTGGTGATTTTAAATTTGAATTTTGTTATATTTTCGAGATGAATTAGGTGATTTACTTGGGCTAGTGATATAGTGTTATAGCTAAATAATATTGTGTGTTCTAGCTTAATAATACTGTCATGGTTGTATTACGAATGAGATGAATATATTAAAGAAGCATGATACTAAATTTTCGTGTACAAAAAGTTATACCTTCAAATGCATTTGCATAAGTATACATCTTTTTTTTTTGTTTTTCACATGACATCATCTGCATTATATTAGTATGAAGTTGATAACTATAAGCCAATCTATTATATTAAAAGAGAAGTCATGACTTCTAATTCATGTGTGATTTTTAATAAAATGGACTATCTATTAGAGTTGGTCACATCATATTTTAATCATCATTAATTTTCATTAGATAAAACACATTATATTATTCAATCATTAATAACTTTAATATTATACAAAAGATAATAAATTCCCAATATTTTAGGGATTTCATAAACAAAATTAACAATTTACTGAATCAAACTTATATTTAAATCATATATATATATATATATATATTCAAATTTCGAAAAAAATCTGTTTAAAAAGATTTTAATAGATATTAATTTTCAAAAATTATATGTAAATATTTTAATCAATTTCGTGATTAATTTTGAATATACAATACACTAATATATTCAGTTATTGTTTACAAAATAGAAAATAATTATTATATCTTTTTATCAATTATATAATCAAAATAAATCATATTAAAAGAAAATTATTATGTTGACCTAAATATTTTAACAATATATTAATTTTCAAAAAATGTATGTAAATATTTCACTAATTTTTTAATTAACAATGAAATATTATGTTGCAATAATATATATATAGTTAATATTTATAAAATTTTAAATAAAAATTCTATCATACACTTATCTATTTTATAATCATAACTATACATGTTAAAATAAAATTATTATATTGAACTACATAAGAAAAAGTTATATTAAAGTGATAGATTATAAATTTTATTGTTATACATATAAAACATTTATGTTAACATAATAATTTGATGAAAGACTACAATACATGTATAAAAACAAAATATATTAGATTTTTTATATACAATATTGTATTATGTAAATGAAGAAATTTAAAAATATTACTAAATGAAATCCAATTTTAAAGAACGGGTAAAAATTTAACATAATTTAAATACAAAATAATTATCAAATATATTTTTCATGCCATATTAATTTGTTTAATAATTAAATACAAATACAATAATATAAATATATAATAAGAAGAAAAAATACATGTGGTAGTTTTTTTGGCATCAACACATGTGATGGTTTTAAGCAGTTTACAACATATAAACTAAAAATTATTATATTTGAATTAAAGAAACATTTAATATTAGACCAAAACTAAATAATGATCTAAAATAAATATATATACATAGCAAATTAAATGTTTAATTAAAGTAAAAATAATACCCGCACGGTTGTGCGGGTCGAAATCTAGTTTGAAACATTAATACATAGGTCTGTATAAGCCAAAACCCGTATGATATACAAGCAAAGAGTAAAACATTATTAATATATGGGTCCGTATATAAAGTACGTATGATATATAGGTGTTAACCAAAACATACGCGGCATTAATGGGACAAAAAGAGAATAAACTATTGTATAGTTATATATGGCAACACAGTGAGTAGGCGAAATTAGTGGTAGTTTATTGTATCTATCTATATTATTAAAGTTAAGTACATTTTGGAGATGTTTAGAAACAAGGATAGTAGAATAAATGAGATATGTTTGGAAACATGAATAGTAGAGATGTGTACTTTCTTTTATTTACATAACCATTGTATTTTCAATAAATTAATAATAAATAAGAATTATTTAGAAACATGAATAACATATTTAATATTTCTTTTTTTACTCATTTATCTATTGTTATCACAATAAATTAAATAATATTTTTTTCTATATTTCTTTTTATTTACAGTTCTATCACTATATTTACAATTTTTTTATTTATAATTCGTTATTGTGAAAATAAAAACCCAAACTGAAAAATAAATAGTATATTATAAGGACCTCTATATTATATAAGAAGTTTTAAATACAATATTATTATCTTATTTAGGTTAGTCAAATATAAAAATTTCAAGAGTTCAATTTAAAAAAACAAATATCAGAAAATTAATAATAATTCATAGAAAACTAATGCAAAAAAATAAAATTTTGAAACATGGATAAAAGTATGTCAAGAAGAAAAAAATAATGGCTTATGTTATTAATAAAAATTGGAAATCCATTATATTATAAACACTATCTACTTGGATCAGTTTTAAAATATACAAAAAATTGATTAATCTAATTACCTAAAAACATTTTTTTGTCTAAAATAATCATAAAATAAAATTTTAAGTTTTATATAAATATTTCAAATCAAAAGAATAATTTAAACTTTATTTACATCAAAAATTGATTTAACATATGCATATATTCAAAAAAAATTATTTATACTAATATAATTTCCAATAACCATTATTAAAAAAATATTTTCAATATATATATAAGAAAAATACAACAAGAAGACCAATTTCATATACCAACTTAAATTGTGGTTATATATTTAACATAAAATTTTAAGAATATAATATATCTGATTATTTATAAGATCTTTCACATTATTAATTATTTGAAGACATTTATTAAATGAAACTTCAAAATAAAATCAAGCTGAAAAATAAATGACTAAATAAAAAAAAATCATGATACGGATATGAATTACCTCAACTCCTTAAAAATAGTTTAATTTAAAATAAAAACTAAATTATATAAACTAAATTTAATAAAATTATAGATATTTTTTGAAATGCACAAATGAATTTTTCAATACAGAGAGTGTTGAAGATATAAATATTTTATTTGAATTAAAAAATCAGGGTAAAATAAGTTTAAATTTGGGTTAAATAAATAAAATCATATAACGGGTTAGAATTATCTAGAGTCTTCAAAAATTTAGTCATATTTAAGCTAAATAAAAAATAAATCGTAGAAGTTAATCTAAGAGAAATTTCATAAAAAGTTAAAATATATAATTTATCAAAAATAAAAATTTTTATTACGTAAAATAATTTTCCAACAAAAAATATATCCGCCCTTTTTAAGGGCGGGTCAAAATCTAGTTTTTAGTTAAATGAATAGGTCCAAACAACTTGTATAAGTAGATCTTTTAACACTGACTAGATCGAAACCCGCACAACCGCGCGGGTATTTGATTTTAACTTTATAAACATTAAAATCTTTTTTACATCATTAGTAATGAATATTCTTGATATTAATTATATTTTGAATGTTTGTGTGAGTTTTTCAAATACAATAGTTATATTATCCATGTTTGATGGTTAATCAATATTTTCTATGGAATATCATATTGTTTTACAAACAGATGGATGGGTCTATTCGATTTCAGATTTTTGGGATTAAAAATGTCACCTTTATTCGAGTGTTTATGAATTTTGGTTCTGGTTCGGTTCAGAATTAGATAACTCATTTAAATTATTTTAAAATTTTCAAAATTCATATGTATTTTATACATCTTAAATTTAAAATAATGATAATA
>OVBX01005745.1:0-12670 GCA_900406325.1 Erucastrum elatum
TAATATATGTATATTTTATTTTTGTTAGTTTTCCTTAATCGAATTGATTTGTATTTTATAACTAAATATACACGTTTTTAAAATATTAAAATTTTCAAAAATAATTATGTAAAACAGTGATGTGTAATAATATCATTGATTGTTTTAAATCCTATGTGGACACCTTCAATGGCTTATAGCCTCAACTTTTATATAGTATAGATTTTGACAAATATGTATTTAGGAAAATTACCCAAATAATTTTGGCAAAGCCCAAATTTTGGATGCAAATTAAGAGCTTATCTTTTAAAAAGCTTTGTTGATTGACAAAAAAAAAGCTTTGTTAATATAAAGAGCTCACAGTTCTCGAACGAACTTCTCGCTCGGGGAACAATCACGACGAACACATCACCCCTCCGATTCAGTCACCCACCGATCATTCTCAGGTCTCGCTCCTGTATTCTCTCTCTCTCTCTGTGGAACAATGGAGGGGACGACACAGCCTCCACCGGTAGCTGCGGAGCTGAAACTAGACTACGTAAAGATACAAACACAGAGCTTACAGAAGGCCATATCTCGTCTCCTTGAAGACGTCGAAGCTTATACCCAAACCAACACTACTCTCAAATGGTACCATCCTCAAGACTCCCTCCAACACATCAGTTTCCTTTTTAAGCTTTTTATCTTTCCTTTTCTTGGCAGTCAAGAAACAAGATTTTGTGTTTGTTTACAGGAAGGACATTCTAAGTAAATACAAGATGATAAATCTTGATCTCTTTATCCTTGTGGAAGAAGTAAAACAAGTTTCCGAGGCCTTTGTTGTGTTTCCGAAGAACGTTAATGCTGAGAACGCTGCGAGTACGTATGATTTGATCCTCTTTCTTGAATGATGGATGTTGTTTTTTATCTAGAAACTGTTTGAAACTTTTGTTTTGGTGATGATGTTCAGTTTTACCGGTTATGTTGGCTACCAAGTTACTCCCCGAGATGGAAACTGATAACAAGATCAAGACAGATCAGTTGCTTCAAGAGGTTCAGAGTTTGCCTATATCTACGCAAATCGAAACCATAAAGGTGTGTGAGATTGTGTATGCGTGTATCTCTGGTTTAGGGTTTTTTTTACTGAAGATTGTTTCTTTTTTTACTAGGAGAGGATTGGTAGGATTGCAGAAGCTTGTGGAAGTGCAGAGAAAGTGTTGTCTGATGCTCGTAAAGCTCATGGATTGGCCCCACAGCGAGGAGGTCCTTCGATGCCTCCTACTGCTATGGATAAAGCTCAAGCTGCAAAGATTCGGGAGCAGGAGAACATTCTACGAGCTGCAGTAAATGACGGTGAAGGTAAGGGAGATTTTCACTTGTTTTGGTATGAAGCTATTATGGTTTTTTTGGTTTTGCTAAATTTGGTAACTTGTGTTGCAAGGAATGAGACTACCTATTGACCAGAGACAGATTACTACTGCACTTCCACCGCATATGGTGGATGCCCTATTCGTCAACGATGCAGGTAGAGAAGTTAAACCCAAGAAGCTAGACTCCATGCTTTGTTCTTTCTTTCGTTCTATTATACTGATTATCTAAACTATCTTCCCTTGCCGTTTCTTGCAGAGTTTAACAGCGGCGGAGTGATTCAAACACAGCAGTCTCAGTCTCAGTCTCAGCAATCAGAACAGCAGCAGCACCAACAACAGTGAGGCTATGGAAATATGCAGACTAATCAGCAGAATCTACAGTGTTAACATGTTGCAAGAAGATGCACAACAAAGACACCACCAAAAAACCCTCAATAAAAATTTCCTTTTGTATTGGGCTATTAATAGGCCTTATTTTTGCAACTGTGTGGTTAAAAACGTTAGCTTTAATGGGTCTGGTCCATTCTTAGTATGATAATATTGTTGATATAACACCCGACCGCTTTGTTTTGTTTTGTTCTGTACTTCCTTATTTTGTAACTCCTGTTCTTACAACGTGCGGCCTGTAACACGAAGCAGAGATCGGACGGTGTAGGATCGGTTTAGTACTGACCGACTCTGTGGTGTTCGACACGTTTTTATGACGTCGCAATCTCGACGCCGTTGATGGGTGCATGACAAAACCGTAGACGCGTTTTTGTTGTACACAGTACTCGATAACAACGACGTGTCCTTCAAGTTTACTTTCTTGTTTGTTTCCAAACTATAAACAGAGGGCTCAAAAACAGCGACTCGAAAGTTATTGAATTTTCTGACAGTTTGTTTTGTTCTTTTCAACTCAATTTTACGTAGACATAATGCATTTATGTACTTTTCTTTGGTTTGAAATATACTTTTCTTCTTTTTGGGCGTAAATTAATTTTGATGTACTTAGGTTTGGCATCATATATATGTAGAACATTGTATTTGAATAGTGCTTTTATTACGAAACGCAGTTGCTTGGGAGAGAAGAAGAAGATAATATCAAAATGTTTTCTCATTTATTAAAAATGTACATTTACAGATATATATAGTTAACTTTACAGTTAGAAATAAACCGGGCTAATCTAATCAAATCACTAAACCAACATTTACGGTATACATAACCAATAGGCCTCCTCAAGATGAGCTTCCAAAGATATTATGAAGACTCAACTTGGACATGAGATGATAAAACTGTTGAGGAAAGAGCGGTTTGGTCATAATATCAGCCACTTGATCTGTAGTTCGTACATGTAGACTCTTCAGCACCTTCCTATCAAGCCATTGCCGTACAAAATGACAGTCGTTCTCTATATGTTTGGTTCGTTCGTGGAAAACCGGGTTGGTTGCTATGTAGATAGCAGTTGTGCTGTCAGAGAAGAGAATAGGAGTCTGAGTTCGGGGAACTTTCAGATCATTCATCAGCTTAATGAGCCATATCATCTCCTTTGACGAACTGTTAAGAGCTCGGTACTCTGCTTCTGCAGATGAACACGAGACAATATCCTGTTTCTTAGAACGCCACGAGATCAGAGAATCACCGAGAAACATTGATAGTCCAGTGGTGGAACGTCGACTATCACGGCAAGTGGACCAATCAGCATCAGCAAAACCTTTAAGAGTCAAGTCAGGAGAAGCTGAATAGAAGAGACCCTGTCCTACCGTTCCTTTAATATACTGCAGAACTCGGTAAGCGGCTTTAAGATGAGTTGTGCGAGGAGCAGAAGAGAACTGGCACAACTTGTTTACAGCAAATGTGATGTCTGGTCGAGTAATAGTCAGATACATCAATCTACCAACAAGACTTCTATACCGTTCAGGTTCATCAATCAAATCACCATCTTGAAGCGCCAAGTGTAAATTCGGGACCATAGGAGTAGTTGTAGGCTTGCATCCCAACATACCAGTAGAAGTCAAGATTTCAAGAGCATATTTACGTTGACAAAGAGAAATGCCTTGACTTGTACGAGCTATCTCCAAACCCAAAAAATACTTGAGAACACCAAGATCTCGAAGCTTGAACTGTTTAGACAAGTCTTGTATCAGCTGCTTAGACTTCAAATCACACGTACCAGCAACAATTATGTCATCCACATAGACAAGTACTGCAAGAAAATGACCATCTGGAAATGTCTTCAAGAACAAGGTGTGATCACTTGTACCAGTAGTAAATCCCAAACGAGACAGAGCAGTAGAAAACTTTAGAAACCATTGTCTAGAAGCTTGTTTCAATCCATATATGGACTTCTTTAAACGAAAGACATCAGTTTTAGACAAAGTGATTCCTTTCCTCTCAGCATAGCCATCTGGAATTTTCATATAGATTTCTTCATCCAAGTCTCCATTCAAGAAAGCATTTGAAATATCCAATTGATGAAGAAACCAATTACGAGATGCTGCAATTTTCAGAAGAAAACGTACTGTAGTAAGTTTAGCAACAGGGGAGAAAGTCTCAGTATAGTCCAGACCTTTCTTTTGAGTAAATCCCTTTGCAACAACTCGAACTTTACGTCTCTCAAGTGTTCCATCCGCGTTAAACTTCAGTGAATATAGTACTTTGCACCCAACAGCTTTCTTTCCAGCCGGTAAGGTAGCAATCTCCCAAGTCTTAGTTGATTCCATTGCTCCAAACTTCTTGTCAACTGCTTCACACCATTCTTTAGAGTCCTTTGCCTCAGAATAAGATTGAGGGATTGGGATTTTGGTGATAGAATTGATGAAAGATAAATAAGAAGGAGAGATTTTGGAATAAGAAAGAGATGAAGAAATGGGATGGATTATATTTGAGTTGACAGAGTAACAATGATAATCCTGCAAGTGAGCAGGTTGTTTTCGTGGTCGAGAAGAAATTTGTGGTGGAGGGGAAGAAGATGGAGAAATTTCTGTAGTAGGATGTGTTTCGTGTTTACCTGAGGCCAAAGGAGAAGATGGTGTGAAGAGTTTCAAGCTGTCATCTGAGTGAGGAGTAGAAGCAAGCGGAAAGATATCTTCATGAAAGATGACATTCCTTGAAACAGTAATCTTATTTGTCTCCAAGTCAAGTAGTTTGTAACCTTTAACACCTGAAGGATAACCCAGCAAGACACAAGCTTTCGACCGAGGCTGGAACTTATGCCTTTGTTTTGGTGAATTAGAACCATAACACAAGCATCCAAACGTGCGTATCTGATCATAAGTAGGAGCTTTACCAGTTAGTATCTCAAACGGGGTCTTGTTTCCAATCAACGGAGAAGGTGTACGATTGATAACAAAGACTGCCGTTAGAACACTGTCATCCCAATATTCAAGTGGAAGTTGGGACTGAAACATGAAGGCTCTAGCAACATTCAGTAGATGTTGATGCTTGCGTTCTACCACAGAATTTTGCTCAGGTGTTTCAGGGCACGAGTGGTACGAGACGATGCCTTTCTCTTGATAAAACGCAGTGAATTTCAGCTCAGGTGCGTTGTCTGATCGTACTGCTTTAACTCGCGTGTTGTACTGATTTTCAACTTGGTTAACAAACGTTGGAAACACCTTTAAAACTTCATCCTTCGTACGTAGTAAATAAACCCAAGTAGCACGAGAATGATCATCCACTATGGTTAAAAAGTACTTGAATCCTTCCACTGTCTCAACCGAAAACGGCCCCCAAACATCTATATGTAAAAGCTCAAAGTTTGAATTACATATGTTGTTGGGAGAAGGAAAAGAAAGCTTCTTTTGCTTCGCCAAGTGACAGACATGACAATACGAGTTGCCTTTATTCTTCAGTCTTGTAGTTCCCAAATCTTTAGCTATCAGGTCAAGCCTTGAGTAGGAAGCATGACCCATCCTGTTGTGCCAAGTACCAATATCAACCACTGCATTCACACGTACAGAAGTTTCTTTGACGTTCAGCACATACAGGTTTCCAACTCTTTTACCCTGGCCAATCGTCAAGTCCCTGATACGATCATGTATTTCACAAGAAGAGGGATCAAACACCACTCTGGAGCCAAGATCAGTCGTCAACGAACTGATACTGATAAGATTCAGACGAAACTCCGGTATGAACAAGACATTCTTAAGAAGAATGTGTTCATTTAGCTGAATACTACCAACTCCACTGATTTTGATCATAGATCCATTGGGAAGGTCAACAGAACTTGTGATGTTCGTATCAAGAGACAGAAAAATGTTTCTATCATGAGACACATGATGTGTGGCTCCGGAATCAAGAATCCAAGAATCAGTGCAAAGAACATTTTGTGAAACAGCAAGAATACCAATGAAGCAAAACGTAGACTGAGAAAAGTTGATACCCGTAATCTCATTTGTGGTGTGAGACGTAGAGGCATCGCCTTGACCAGACGTGTTGTTGTTTCTTTGTAGTTGAGAGCTGAACAGGGCAATGAACTGCTGTATTTGATCCTTGGACAGATTTCCAATCAAGTTATCAAGGGATGCAGACTTTTCTTCAGGTTTAGAGGACGTGTTAACCGAGGAAGTAGCAGAGTTTGGTTTCTGAAACTTCTCAGGTGCCTTGCCTTTAGAAGTGTAACCTGGAGGAAAGCCATGCTTCTTGTAACACCTCTCCGCAATGTGTCCAACCTTGTTGCAGAATGAATAGATCGGCTTTCCCTTATGCGCACCCGACTGAACATAACAAACGCTGGACGGAGGAGATTGAGTGACTGGAGTCTCAGACACTTGGAACGCAGCAGGAGAGATAGCCATAGCAAAGTTCTTCTGGCTGTCATCTTGATCCAAGATATTGTAGACTTCAGTCAAAGAAAGGAGAGTTTTCTTCATGATGATCTGACGGCGTATGACTGCATAAGACTCATTGAGACCAGCGAGGAACTTGACAATCTTAGCACGCTCAGCCTTCTGATGGAGCCGAGCTGCTTTCCCACACGTACAAGGATCATCAGCTTCTTCACAATTCTCCAAATTACTCCACAATGTCTTGAGTTTGGTGAAGTAATCTGAGAGAGACAAAGAGCCTTGGCGTAGATCTTGGATCTCTTGTGTGAGGTTGTAAGTTCGTGGTAAGTTAGTCATATGGAATCTACTATGCAAATCGTTCCACACATCAGTAGCATCGTTGAGACGAAGGATACTCCGATAGATCTGAGTCGATACCGTGTTAAGAATCCAAGACTTAACAAGGCTATTGCATCTAGACCATATACGAAAGTTCAGATCTGATTCAAGAGGACGAGATAATGAACCATCTATGAAACCGATCTTATTCTTCGCATCAAGAGCAATCTTCATAGCAGCTTCCCAATCATCAAAGTTGGATCCATCAAGTTTGAGAGAGATGAGAATCAAACCAGGATGATCGGATGTATGCATAAAGTAAGGAGAGTGGATCGAATCGGAGAGGTCAACACCGACAAGAGCACGCGAGGCTTTGAGATCCGGACCTGAATCCGCCGGAGTAGCCATCGGAGCAGCGCGAGTTGTAAGACGACTCGATCGACGGGGAATCTTCTTCACAGACACCATCGCAGCTTACGTAACCGTAATCCGAGCTCGAGCAAGAGAAATCACGTAGAAATCGAGCTCAAAAATGCTCTGATACCATATTATGAACGCAGTTGCTTGGGAGAGAAGAAGAAGATAATATCAAAATGTTTTCTCATTTATTAAAAATGTACATTTACAGATATATATAGTTAACTTTACAGTTAGAAATAAACCGGGCTAATCTAATCAAACCACTAAACCAACATTTACGGTATACATAACCAATAGCTTTTAGTCTGACTTGAATCGGTACTTTGGTACATTGAATTTGTATACCATTTGTCTATGTAATTCTACGTTCAAAGACTCCAAACGAAAACTAAATTATTGTGTGAAAGTTAACATTACACAAAAATGTAAATAATCCAATTGATAATATGATGAAGGCAGCCAATAAGAGTTGATTAGTAGCATTATTAATCCTCAACACAAATAACTAGAAAATTAGTACTACTGATGGTATAATGATGAAAATGAGATTGGCCAAACGAATTAAATGCTAACACCTAAGAAGTCTCCGAAGATGAGAACTCTGACAAATGGAGGAGAAGTGCAGATTCTATTGTCTCTCTTCTTCTCTATAAAAATACAGCTATATTGTCATGAAGTAAATGCAACACAAGGAGAAAAAAGCATGGAACTGAAACGGACAGATAGATAAAAGAGACAAAGCAAAAGTTATGAAATGTCTCTTTAGCTTCAAACGTTTTGTAGATTTGAGTATGGATTACAGCCTTGCAGCTTCCTGCACCGTCTTTTCATTCATAACAAGACACGTTTATCATGACAGTACATGAAAATATTAATGAACGTTTTATACTACGTGTTTACATTTTCAAAAAATACAAAATCATGATTTCAGGCTTTCTGTTGCCTTGGAATTTAGAAGATAAAATAATTGTATAAACAAAAATTCACATTTTATATGTAAAATCTGTATAACTATTAACTCTATAAATTTTTGAGTCAAGGCAATGTCATTAATTAAGGTTTCCTCTTATACATCAAGTTTCTATTATTTTTGTTAGTCACCATTCTCACTTTTGTAATATACTATATGCATCCTGACGAATATAAATGGTTTCCTCTTATATATCACTTTTTTATGGGAGGAAGAATGAAGGGAATAAATGGTTTAAAAAAAAACTCTAGCTACATTTTCTCCAGAGTATATATCCTATCCACATTTGAAGAAACAGGAGGTGTGAAAACTAGTAACGAATGTTAGTTTTCTTTAGATGCATTTTATAACAATGACAAATGATTAAGAGCAGTAAGGACAAACACAAATTCAACTCAAATTTGTATGTTGATATGAAATTTTAAAGTAAATGATTTATAAGTCACCAACTATATTAAAAAAAATAAACATACAGATGTCTAAATCAGTTACATCCTGGTAAATTATTTGATGGTTTGCAAATTTTACATGCTAAATCCATTTCCTACAACGCACGACTTACCTCCTTGTCGCTGGAAAGTACAAACAATTATATACTCCACAAGCAATTTCAGTATATACAGAGCATGACTAACTACAGTCCTCGTATTCTATAGATAATGACATTTTTGACATCATTATGAAAATTCTTCAGCGATCAAAAATTATTTTACCCCAAATAAAGAACAGTATGTAATTCCATCAGGTTTTAGTTATTTATTTTTTGTTATTAACAACAAATAAAGTTGATAACAAGTACGTGACCACTCGGTTTATTTATAAGTGGGATACTTGAATTCTTATGTAGTTTTGTTGTGGAGAATGTTCACAATCACATGGGCTTTTATGATTTCATTATTTTCCTTTGGAATGATAATGTTTGATGTATTCACCGATCTTTCTAGAGTTTAAGCTCAAGAATTAAAGTTTTTTGACAGGAAAGCGATTAACGATAAGAAAATGATATCACATGAACAACATAAAGTTCATACTTGGTAAAAACGGTAACATAACACTTATGAAAAGCCCACGACAGCAGCCCTTACATAACAACTTCATAACAGAAACAAAACACAACCCAGAAGAAAAAGAAGAAAACACATGGCGGGTGGTGAAGTTCCTCCTCTGCCCCTACCCACTTCTGCTTTTCAAACCAAAAGACAGAAGGTAAAAAAAAGTTGATAAAAACAAAGGAAAACCATTACATAGAGGTCCCTTTGCTAAAAGATGCATACACCACACTACTCAAAACTCACTTACTATAACCCTAGTTCATAAAATGACTAAAAGAGCCCTTATAAAACAAGCCCTTTTCACCATTTTTCCCTCAAGAGTTGAAAGAAGATAGCTTAATGACTCTCCAATTAAAACCCTAAAAGAGCCTTAAACCCTCTTTCTCCCCAACTCTCTCTCCTCTGTCCTTGACACTACTACACAAACCCTAAAACTACATAAAACCGAACTTCTGACACAACTTTAACGGAACTGACGGCCGGAGAAGGTTTGACCGAAGGACCAGCTAGCAGGAGCGACGTTGATGGAGACGACGGTTTGACCATCACTAGCAGTAACCTTAAAGGACAATGCTTGACCATTGAGGAGATTGTTGCTTTGCCAGTTTTGCCCCCAGTTCCTCGACATTGGCTGCCACTTAGTTCTTGAACCTTTAACCGCCACAGACTGAACATCTCCAGCGCCGCCGACATTAGTGACCAAGACAAGGTTGAAGTAAGAGTGGCCGTTGATTGTGAACCTTATACCTCCCCTTCTCTTACACGGAACCCTACAAATCAAAAAAAAAAACAGTCAAACTTTCATAACAAGCAAGAGAAATAACATATAATAAATTATATAAAGTTTGATACTTTCATAGAGTAACACTAAATTATGAAGACCCATTACAAGAACTTTGAAATTAAATTTAGAAAATGTAAATAAAGATATAAACTTTTTCGAGCAGTTAAAAAAGTGTGTGTACCTTCTGTAAGAAACAGGGACAACACCAGCTTTGTAATGAGCAATGCGTTGGAAGATAGGCTGAGAGAGATCGAAGTGGTGAAGCGGAGGGTTGCACCAACCACCTGCGTTGTTTGGCAGCGCATTGTTGGGAGGACAGAAGTTTGTCGCCGTGACAACGATAGCGCCAGGTAAACACCACGCGCCGTCGCTCTGGCACTTGATCTCGAAACACGCGCCGCAGCTGAGGCCGTTGTTGAACAGTGCGGTGCTTAACGCCGCCGTGTTGGTTCCGTATCCTTGGCTGTAAAGGTTCCCGTACCCACAAGCTCCACCTAGAGTACAGGAAACGGTGAGGCGTTTCATCAAAAATCATAATGAATGTGTTCTTTAAGAGTTGTTGAAACATACCCATTGTTCCTGAAGCATCACTTCCACCGTAGAAAGTGGCATGAGCATTGACCCACCCAGCATCGTATCCATGAACAGAGCAAGCCATTGCAACGAAACCCAGCAGAAAAATCCCCAAAAGACTCATTTTCCCCCTGCAGATGAATAAATATGAAATATAACAAGTACTCAGGACACTGCTAGCAAGAGGTAAGAAAAACAGTTAGAGTTAAAGAGGGAAAGAGATGTTTACATGAACATTCTGTTTGAGAAAGTGCAGAGCTTTTTGGAGAGTTGGAGAAAATGGAATGTGGAGTAGAGAGAGGTAGTTGCTTTGATAGGAGTGAAGAAGAAGGTTGATGGTTGGAGTGGCATTTATAGAATGTTTTGACCCCTTCATTTACTGCTTTAACCTTATTTACTGCTTTAATTTTCTTCAACTCTTCCTAGTTTATTTATTTTCTTGTTTTTGAGAAATTGTTATTTTATTTTATTTTTTCAACTATATAAACATGCACAAGAAAAAATGTTGATGTATTGTGAAGGTTTGGTGGACGTGTGCCTTAATGTTTGTTTGTTGTATCCGAATAATGAAGGGTGGTTACTTTAAATTTGGTAGTTATTGTATCTATTAAATAATCATTTAATGTTCTGTTAATTAAATTTGTTTGCTTCCTCGTCTGTTTTAACTTTTAACACGTACGTTCCACTGCTGCATTAATGTTATTGTTCATCTCCTAAATTTTAAATTCAAAATTTGACAGTATTTTACCAATGTTTAGGTTTTATTACAAAAGTTCGATTCTACCACCAAAGCAACACAAAGAAAAGGTGGGATTCTTTTCTTTCGTGTGATGGTTTATACAGATGTACTATTTGAATTTTGTTTTTAAAGTTTAGAGAACCTAGAAGAAGCTGCAAACTTTTGAAAGAAAATCACGAGCCACACATAATAAGTTTGGAGAGAGAGAGCGCACATGGGGGGAACTTGCAGGCGGTTTTGATGGTTAGTAGAACTTTGGAAGCGTGTGGCTCTTCTTCTGCACCTTTCTTCCTTTGGTATCTTTTTGGGCCACCTCTACTTTTATCTCTCTCTCTTTTTAAAACAAGAAATGTTCAATCAATAAAATTTTATTTTATTTCGGTTGAAAGCAATAATGCTATTAAGGTTCTTTATGTCACATATATTGGTCAAGAAACACAACCAGTTTTCCACCTAACAAAAAACAAATTGTAGTATTTTCTCTGATGCTTCAAAGTGAAATGCATCTCCAATCCCTCTGTTACTTTTCCTTTTTTTGTGCACTCCCTCTGTTACTTTTCCAAGATAAGAAATTAAAAATCATTGTTCATCAAATTGAAAGAAATTGTTAATACTTTGTTACTTCATCTTTGCATGAATTCATGTGTAATACTCAAATTTGAAATAGTAAAATGTTCTTAAACTTTTACTCTTTACCATTTTGCAATTTTAGTTATGATTTTCTGCCTCTTATTTTAGTTCCTGTTATTTATTTATTTTCTCTGAACATTCACTAGCCATACCCATAAATTATTAGTATATGCTAGTTTCTAATAAACCATATATCCTATTAAAAAGAATTACAATATATATCTAATTTTTTTAGTAGACGTGTAATTTACAATTTTGTGCCACTACTTTTTTTGTATTATACTATTTCCATTAAGGGCCATAACATAATATCTAATATAATAATATTAATTAGTAGAAATAATTTATAATATTTTTAATATCTTTTAGTTTTTGGTTATAAATATATTTTTATTTTAAAAGCTAAAAAATCCCCAAAATATGAGTAATACCTGTTTTAACTTTTTAAATAAATAAAATTATTATCTAATTTAATTCTAAAATATTAAAATAAATTTTAGTCAGTGCTCCATCTATTTTGAAAATGTGTATGTTTAGAGTAAAATATCGTTACCGTCATTCTCAGCATATTATCAAAGATATAAATAATACTAGTACTAGATTCGAAAAACAGTCTTCGGTTCTAATCAGCAAGGTATGGTCTTCAAATTCGAGAATAATTGACACCTATTGCATAAAAGCATGCACATTATTTTAAAAGAAAAAAGTTTCTCACGCGTGTTTACACTAATACGATGGAAACCATCCAATGTATAAAAATGTGTCAATAACTACATGAAGTTTATGTATCATATGTTAATACATGCCACATATACGAAGTAAATAATAATATGGTGGCAACATCACAATCGGGTTTAATTGATCTTAAACAAAGTTAATGGGGTCAATCTGTAATTTATGAAACTTAATAAACTTAATTGATTTTATTAATAAAATTAATAATTATTAAACTTAGTAAAATTAATAATTTATTAAAATTAATAAACTTAATAAACATAATAATTTAAACTAATTAAATTTATTAAACTTAATAAATTTATTAAACTTATTAAATTTATTAAACTTAATAATTTTATTAAACTTAAT
>OVBX01005746.1:0-12669 GCA_900406325.1 Erucastrum elatum
ATAAAATACATGTATTAACTTAAACTTATATAGAACAATTGTTTTTAACTATAAAATAAATATTCACAACTTATGTAAAAACAATCATAAAATTATAATAAAATAGTTTATTATTTTCTGCTTTTATTAAATTAAAATATAAAAAAAAACCGTTGCAACGCAACAAGCTCATATCTAGTTATATAATAAGCTTTAGGACAGCAAACCTAGAGTGCATAATAGTGCTCTGGATAATAAATGATTTAGTTTGAATTCCCATGAAAATTTATTTCATCAATGCATCATGTAGTTATTTAACAAGCTTTAGAACATAAAACCTAAAGTGCATATGTAAATAATGATCGGGATGATAAAATAGTTTCGGTTCTGAATCCCCATGAAATTTTATTCAGACAATGCTTCTTTGGTGGTTCTTGTCTTCTTGATGTCTTCGTAATACTTGTCAGAGCTTCAAAGCTAGAACTTCTTAACGGGAATAACAGCTCCGTTCCTTGCACCAGATTCAAGCATTGCTTCAAGAACAGCAACGTCCCGAGCACCTTCCACGTATGATAGACGAGGCTCTTGCTCCTGCAGCAAATGCATCAAGATACACGTTAGGATAGTTTAGATAACAGACCACCAACGTTATGAGTTCCTTTCTGCATTCCATTTCCAAGGCCTAAGAATCGATGATTACCTTTGAAGTTCCCGAAATGTCATTGAAGAACGCTTTTAGCTCTTCAGTCACTCCACTGAACGGGTAAAAGATGGTCCTAGATGTCCCTCCTTCACCGTAAACTGTGGCCTGAAAAGCTCAGAAGATCACATACATTTTAGTTGAGTAGTTTCAGGTATATGGATATTTTTAGTCGGTCACATGTTAGTATACAAACCATGTAACCATGTCGGCCATCTTGGACTCCACGCTCAAGTTGAACAGTGCCCTTTAGTCCCACGACTCTCCACAATATCTAAAACATATAAATTTTCTGTGAGAAAACATATAAAGTTTCTAGGCTAAAGCGTTGTGGAAAGCAGAACATCCAAGTCTTGCTACATGCCTTTGGAGACCTTGAAGACACAACCATAACAAAGACACCAGAGCATCCATTCTCTAGCTGACTGCAGAGCAGAGAAACGTCCAAGGATTGTTCATATGAAATTAGTGTGCTAAGAAACAGGGATTGATGTATACACACTTACAAGTTCGATGTAATATTGTCTGGTGCAGGTAAAGTCTTATCAACATGGGAGGTGGCGGCTGAGACTGATGCTACCTCACATCCAACAAGCTGTCCATCACAAACCAATACATCAAAACTGGGGTCCAAAAGCTGGATATTCTCGAAAAACTTATGAGTTACTGAAGTTGAATGGTACCATTCTTAGTCCTGCAATGTAATGCACACCCATATCCAAGATGAAACCACCCTGCATATGAAGAACTGACGGTAAATATTAACAAAATAACACAGCTTCTTCTAGATTTATACATGTGTGATCGATATATTTGTCAGTGTAAAGCAAAGTGGTTGTAGCAGGATGATAGCATGTGGAGCCATATGAATTTTAAGTTACAATGAAAGTAAGCAGCGTGTTAGGTTAGTTAGACGCAACAGAGTCTGATAGAAAAAGAAAGTGGAAAAACAGAAGGACATTACGTACGTCCAAATTTCGTCTCCAGGAGGTTGAGAAGTAAGGATTGGAACTGTTCATTGATCCCTCAATAATAAGTTGGACGTTCATCATATCCCCAATTTCTTCCACCAGTTTTTTCAACTGCCCAAAAAATCAATCAATCATGAGAGATTAGCAGTTAGTTGCTCAACCGGAAGCCACTAAGTAGCATTTACCTCAACGAAAGCTGGCTCAAAACGATAATTTTCAGCCACAGCCCAGATTGGACGGCTTGAGGAATCAGCAGAAATATTCTTATAGCTTGTCATCGCGGTTTCAATCTCACCGATTGCTGCAACGAAAAACGCGTTAAAGCTAAAAGGGAGAAAGCATATTGTCAGAGACCAGGAAGGCTTTTTTAAAGTTATAAGTGAAATAGGTTATGCCCAACAAGAGAAAATGACTCTGGGACAGAGTAATCCTACACATGGCTCATATAAACAAGATGACAAGTTGATTTAAGCAAGAGAAGTGATCATCAACTTACAAGCAGCAGCAGGCTTCTCTGAAAACCGATCCAGGACAGCAACACATACGTATAAAGAAGAAGAAAACAGTTTAGTTGGGATACATTTTATGTAGCAATAACATTTGATAGTGAAGAAAGAAGAATGTGATGAAAGCAAATAATTCCAATGTTTAACAACGGAGCCAAAAAGTAAAGGCATTATCCATGTTTGAGCAATCAAAGGCAGCTAAAGGTGCAGCCTTTGTAGGATAAACGAAGTGGACAAGTCGTTACCTTGGAGGACGTGCTTTCCAGCCTTGAGCATCTTCAGTGACATTTCAACCTATAAAGCACAAGATTTTGAGTTCACTCCAGCAAGAATAAAAAAACATATCGCAATTGGTTGGTAAAATGTTCAAAAGATATAATGATTAAAGAGGAGAAACCTGGGATTGGCCAGCAATGACAACAGCAACACCAAGTATGGAAGTATCTTGAATGATCTCATTCAATCCTTCATCTCCCCATTTGCACTCCACTCCTGGAAAATGCTTCCTTGCTACCTCTACAGCTCCTTTCGCAGATTCCTTCAAACACAAAACCATAAATGTTACCACAGCGGCGAGATCATAAGGAAGCTTGAAGCCTAACGTAGTATTTGTAAGTGTCACATAACCTAACAGATTCGGGCAGTTAATCACGTCGTATTCACATCAGCTCCCAAAATCAAACGCATTGATCGATACAGCTCTCACTATATCAAAAATGGAAGGAAGGAAGGAGAAATGGTTGGTTACCTCAGAACGGCTCCAAATGGCTTTGAGGATGACGAGATCGGAGATCTCAGCCAAGCGAGGAATGTACTGCGTCTTCACGAAGATCCCAGCTCCGAGAATGGCGATTCCAGGTGCTGATTGATTCGCCATTTTCCTCGTCGATCTCCGACTCTCCGTATTAAAGATATTTTTTGTATTTGATCCAAACTAACAAGCTACAGTTACTTAACCGCAAACGTCATATGTATCGTAACAGCCGTTTTTAGTGTCGAATCTAAACGCAACCGCCTGTTGCCGCCGCACATTGAACTGAAACACTTCAAGTATGAAATTACTATTCTAACCCTATAACCAATCTAGTCTCGTATCGATTTCTCTCTAACTTCTCTCTCGTATCGATTTCTCTCTAACTTCTCTCTCCTTCATATAAACCCTAGATCCTGGTGGAAATTTAATCGGATCTCGTGTTAGTACTCAGAGATTTGATTGGTTCGATTTTTTTTGTTTTTCTCCATGGCGGGAGATGATGGTCCAGCTGTAACGAAGAAGGGAAGCTCGAAGACCTCTAAGAACAGTAAAGAGAGCACTCTCAAGCAGAGTAATGCCTACTTTTATCTCAACCTTTCGTGTTTAATCGCATGTTAATTTTAGCTGAATTTTGAAAGTAATTTCTTTTGAATTTATGCAGAATCTCCAGCTGAGTTTTTCGCGGAGAACAAGAACATTGCTGGATTTGATAATGTGAGTTCCGATTTCTTCGTGTTCATTTTTTTTTTTAAAAACGATGGAACCTTAATTGCCCAGATTTGTTTCAAATTGTTTTGATCTCAGGCAGGGAAGTCGCTGTACACTACAGTGAGAGAGCTTGTTGAAAATGCTCTTGATTCCTCAGAGTCCATCTCTGAGCTCCCTGAGGTTGAAGTTACTATGTACGTTGCCTTCCTTTCACATATCAGAAATATCTACTTTTGAGATCATTCAGTATGATAATTCTAAAGTTCTGTTACTGACCTGTCACTAGAGATTCACTGACTCTCTTGTTTTCTTCTTTTGAAAGCGAAGAGATTGGAAAATCTAAGTTCAACTCCATGATTGGTCTTATTGATCGGGAACGTGTTGACACTCAGCTCTATGATGACTACGAGACTGACAAGGCCCGTGAGGTGCGTTGAATATTGTCTTAACTGCTCTAGTCTTCTCTCAGCCTGTCTGGTTAAAGCAGCTTTTGTTTCAGTGTTCTGCAGTCTTCTTGATTGTTAGCAGTTCTAATTTTTTGTATTTGTTTGCTGCTTTGTAGAAAAGGTTAGTAAAGGAAGCTCGTGCCAGTGAGATACAAGCCAAAAATCTGGCGTCAGGAAAGAAAAACAAAGAGCCTGGAGTCTCTAAGGTTTTAAAGTCCCGTGGTGAAGCATCCTACTACAAGGTTACTTGTAAGGTCAGTATTTTGAATGCTTTTTTTTGTAGGAAGTTTCAGTTCCCAAGGGTTAGTGACAGCTATAAATCTCTGCAGATCCTCAATATTTTCTTGTGCAATTTTTTTTTTTTAAATTTTCTTTTGAGATTTGACTTGAGTTGATCATAATGCAGGATAATGGTAAGGGGATGCCACACGATGACATCCCAAATATGTTTGGGAGAGGTATATAGCTAATGGCCACTCTCTCTTTATTTATAAACTGCTTTTGTCTTGAGGCTAGATTTAAAAATTGTTCTTCTTACAGTTCTGTCTGGGACGAAGTATGGACTGAAGCAAACACGTGGAAAGTTTGGTTTGGGGGCAAAGATGGTACTCCTTTGTTTCTTTTGATTTCATATATAGCATGTTTAATATCTGAGATTGGCCTTGTAATACTGCATGAAATTCTGAGATGAATTTATTTTTTACATGGAGAGTGTAGGAGTGGTAAAAGTATGCATTAAATATGGAAGGTTATCCTTCATTCCAAAGTTTTCCTAGAGAACTTGTTTGACTCTTCTAGTTTCTCTGTTTTCTCCTGGCGTGCAGGCTTTAATTTGGTCCAAAATGAGTACAGGCCTCCCCATAGAGATCTCTTCATCTATGAAGAGCCAAAACTATGTTACGTTCTGCAGACTGGATATTGATATTCACAGGTACCCCTTGAATATATGAACTGCTTCTCGGAAGCTTTCTACCTAACTGTGTATGTTTGTGCATGTGACAATAATAGCCATGAATCATTTGAGTATTCGACGTCTTCTCATGATTATCTGTGTATGCGTTGACTGTTTCGAATCTTTTAAGAAAGTTAGCCTCATTTTAGCTCAGCGTCAAAGAATGATCTTTAAATGGTAACAACTTGCAGGAACATCCCTCATATTCATCTACACGAAAAGAAGCCCAACAAAGAGAAATGGCATGGGGCCGAAATACAGGTGGTAATTGAAGGAAACTGGACAACATACAGAGTACGTGGTTTGGATCGTCATTTTGATTTGCCTTATTTCTGTAGAATTTTGTTGTGCATGTACAATGCCTAACAGATTTGATCGTTTTCTTTTCCAGTCGAAGATCTTGCACTACATGCGCCAAATGGCTGTTATTACTCCGTATGCGCAGTTTCTTTTTAGATTTATTTCCGAAACACCCGAGTATGATATCTATCTCTCTGTCTTCTTGCTGCTCTGTCTCATTGATATATCTGTCCACGTGCAGCATTATTAAGTTGTTCAATTTGTTTTATTAAATATAGGAAAAATGTCACTGTAAAATTTACTCGAAGAACGGATGTGATGCCCCCAATTCCTGTCGAGACAAAGCACCATCCATCGTCAGTTGACTTGCTACTTATCAAGCGCCTTGTTACAGACACTTCCAAAAAAACCCTTCTGCAGTTTCTTCAGAATGAATTTGTGAATATAAACAAAAACCTTGCAGCCCGATTAATTGGTAAGTATGACACCGATCTCGTTTGTCATTTAAGTTTGAATGTCGATATAATATAAAATAAAACCATCTATAATATCCCTCGAGTCAAAGTCAATCACTTGTTTTTCTTTCAGGGGAAATGGGACCCGATTTCAGCCCTGGCATGGCTGTCAAGTCTGTGACATCTCAGCAAATGGTGCGTATACATCAGTTATTCCGCCAGGCTAAATTTGACGACCCTAGTGGTGATGTAAGCATCTGCTTTCTCTTAACTGTACATTGGGAACTGCTTTATTATATTCCTATGTCTCTCTTGAGGCTCTTTTAAAAAGTTTAATTTGGTAGAGCATCTGGATTATTGCAAAAAAGTTGGTTCTAATCATACTGTGGTTTTCTCCGGTAGTGTCTTAGCCCGGCAGGAGAATACAATCTTCGTCTAGGGATTATCAAGGAGCTGCATCCAGATATGGTGGCGACGCACTCAGGCAGGTTGGCAATGCAAACCTCAATTTCTGCTAATGCATTGGAATTTAAATATGGAATTCTATAAAAGTTTATCTTATAGTACTCTCATATGTCAAGCTTTACCTTTACGTTCTTGTGGTTAATATGTTTCGTTGAATGTTTGACTTCTTACTGGAAACCATGTTCAGTGCTCAGGTCTTTGAAGGTCATCCTTTCATTGTTGAAGCTGGTGTTAGTGTGGGTGGCAGAGATGTGAAACAGGCAAGTCATATTCTCCTTTTGTTTATTCATGTAAATTCATACGCATCAAAGCTTGAAAACACACTCAAAAGAAAGTACTTCCCAGAGGTTAAAGTTTGTTATTACGTGTTGCCACATAGTTGAACTGAAATTTAGCATGGATAAGATCCCTCGGTCTTCAATGGAACCATGACGAAAGTGAACTAAAAATGATATTATTGACATTATTCCTTTGAACTTATCTTAATCTCACGATGTTAATCTTTTACTTTCTTATGGGACTTTGTGGGAACTGAAATGACAGGGAATCAACATATTCCGTTTTGCAAACCGTATTCCTCTCCTTTTTGAACAAGGAGGTGATGTTGTGACCAGAACAGCCTCAAAGAGAATCAAGTGAGCTAAATCTCATTTGATTTGGTATCTTTCTCCAACTTTTTTTGTGTGACTAATTGGGGGAATTGAAAAACTTTTGCAGTTGGAATAGCTATAAGATAAACCAGACGCAAGATAAAATAGGAGTATTTGTGAGCATTGTGAGTACAAAAATTCCGTTCAAAGGGACAGGGAAAGAATACATAGGAGATGACATCAGTGAGATAGCTACTGCAGTTAAGGTAACCTCACACTTCTCGACTTTATCTGCTGCACAACGTGGCAAAGTTAACTTTTGTCTTTTTTTGTTCCTTCAAGTCTGCAATTCAACAGTGCTGCATTCAGCTGAAATCCAAAATAGTTAAGAGACTTCAAGCACGCGAACAACAAGAGAGAAAACGCAGTTTGAGCAGGTACATCCCGGATGCAACAGGAGCGGTGTACGAGGTTCTAAAGCAAATGACAGAAGAACATACAAACAAGAGAAAGCGTTACAAAGAGGAAGAAACAGCTATGCTTGAGAAAGTGTCTAAACATATAATCACAAAAGAAACATTGAAAGAAAAGCTTGCTGAGCATGTGGAACAGGTTTGCATCAATCACTCTTGGCTTAAGTTATCCCTACATCATCATCATCATCACTTTGAATGCTTGTAATGGTTTTTACAGGTGGATTACGAGATGGCATTAGAGTATGCAACACAAAGTGGAGTGAGTGAAGAACCCAGAGAAAATATTTATCTCCAACAATTGAATCCAAATCATTCCAACTTCATTGACCTTCACAGTCCAACCTTTGTCTTTAGGCTCATCTTGTAAACTGTTTTCTATTATTACTACTATTTATTTACGACTCATCTTTACAAGTTTCAGTCCCATCTCTTCACTTTCTTGTGTGTTTGTTTTGTTTAAGAATTATTTTTGTTCTTGGAGTTTTCAGTCACTCGAAAAGTGCAAAAAGAAATCATTTTAATATTTTATGATTCGTTTCAACAAACGTGTTGGAGGACGTGATGATAATTATGTATAATAATCTTGAGCTCGGAAACTTATTAAAATGTTTTCTTACCTCTTCAGATTAAAAATTGTATAATAGTTGTCGGTGAAGTAAGACTTATTAATGAAGTTATGGGATACATGGATATATATAATTTTTAAACAAGATAATAAAAAAGAGGGAGAAATAACGGATTTTTAGTTTCGCGTCAATAAATAATACGTGTGAAAAAACATTAAATTTGTACCGCGTAATATTAATAAGAAAAAGAGAGGGAAGTGTACAAAATAAAAGTAACCCCAAACGAGGAGCAGTGAGTAGTGCCAAAAGGTGCTTTATTATTTTTTATTTTCTGAAATTATTTTAAATAAATAAAAATAAATGTCAATAAATGACCTTTTTTAAATAATAATTATATATATAAACCCACACTCTTTCTTTCATTTGATCTACAGAGAGACTCCACAAAGAAACGCAAGTAAACAAAAGTCGCTTTCGACCCACGTGATCTTTCGTCGACTTTTCCTTCTCCTTCTTCTCTCTTTCATCCTTCATCTCCATCTTCATCTCTCGTCTCTTAGCTTTTTTAGGCGATGAATTAGGGTTTAAATTATTTTTCTCTCACTTTCCCGCAAAACCAAGAGAAGGAGAAAGGCAGATATATCTTTTTGTCAATTCTATCCGGCTGCTTTGTTAATCTCCAGGTAAATACTTACGTTCTTCTCTTTTCCAAATTGATTATTGATACCCTAGATGATGATGATTGCTAGATAAGCTTATTTTCATAGGGGTTTGGTAGATCCATGTGTTTTGACTCCAGATTACTACGATCCAACTATTGACTAATCACTAATTTTATTTTCCTGTTGAATCTCACTATCTTTGATCTATATGAAAATATTCTTTATATGTATATATATTAAATTTTTAATTTTATATTTCTTATTATGTCCTCTTCAGTCTTCACAAATGATCCTTTCTATATTTAGATTTCCGGTGGATTTTTTTTTCTTATTTTGGTGAATCGAACCCATAGATAAAAATTATTTTCCCGTTGATTGATTCTGTTCTGTCTGAATTCGATACTCTCAAGTCGGAAAAACACGAGATCTGATGTCTTGTCTTATATTTGATCGCTGTATGATTTGAATCCCAAAAAAAACCCCCTTTCTAATTCTGGAGAATTAGGGTTTTGATTTAATGTATTGATTTTTTTAACGTGTTCCCCAGGTTTAATCGGTTCTTCTCTGATCATAACTCTGAAGAAGAAGAGTCGCGATGATGTTCAACGAGATGGGAATGTGCGGGAACATGGACTTCTTCTCCCCCGCATCCCTAGGAGAAGTCGACTTCTGTCCCGCGCCCACACAGCAAGAACCCGACTCCGTCGTGGAAGACGACTACACCGACGACGAGATCGACGTGGACGAGCTCGAGAGGAGGATGTGGAGGGACAAGATGCGTCTCAAGCGTCTCAAGGAGCAGGACAAGAGCGGTGGCAAAGAGGGAGTCGACGCCGCCAAGCAGAGGCAGTCTCAGGAGCAAGCCAGGAGGAAGAAGATGTCCAGAGCCCAAGACGGGATCTTGAAGTACATGCTGAAGATGATGGAGGTGTGCAAAGCTCAAGGGTTTGTGTATGGTATCATCCCTGAGAACGGGAAGCCTGTTACTGGGGCTTCCGACAATCTCAGGGAGTGGTGGAAAGATAAGGTGAGGTTTGATCGTAACGGTCCTGCTGCGATAAGTAAGTACCAAGCGGAGAACAACATCCCTGGGGTTCGTGAAGGTAGCAATCCTATCGGACCGACTCCTCACACCTTGCAGGAGCTTCAGGACACGACCCTGGGGTCGCTTTTGTCGGCTTTGATGCAGCACTGTGATCCTCCTCAGAGACGGTTTCCTTTGGAGAAAGGTGTGCCTCCTCCGTGGTGGCCTAACGGGAAGGAGGACTGGTGGCCTCAGCTCGGTTTGCCTAAGGATCAAGGCCCTGCTCCTTACAAGAAGCCTCATGATCTGAAGAAGGCGTGGAAGGTGGGCGTGTTGACTGCGGTGATCAAGCATATGTTTCCTGATATTGCGAAGATCAGGAAGCTAGTGAGGCAGTCAAAGTGTTTGCAGGATAAGATGACTGCTAAGGAGAGTGCTACTTGGCTTGCGATTATTAACCAGGAGGAGGCTTTGGCTCGGGAGCTTTACCCTGAGTCTTGCCCTCCTGTTTCTTTGTCCGGTGGGGGTAGCTGCTCGCTTCTGATGAATGATTGTAGTCAGTATGATGTTGAGGGTTTGGAGAAGGAGACTACTCACTATGAAGTGGAGGAGCTCAAGCCGGAGAAAGTGATGAATCATCCTTCCAACTTTGGGATGGCTGCTGCTGCTAACTTCCCTGTAAAGGAAGAAGTTCCATCAGGGAACTTGGAGTTTATGAGGAAGAGGAAGCCAAGCAGAGATCTCAACGCTATGATGGACAGAACAATCTTCACCTGCGAGAATCCTGGTTGTGCGCATGGTGATGTCAGCCGTGGTTTTCTGGATAGGAACTCGAGAGACAACCATCAGTTTGTCTGTCCACACCGAGACAGCTGCTTACCCTATGGAGCAGCAGCAGGAGCACCGTCCAGGTTTCATGTTAATGAAGTTAAACCTGTTGTTGGATTCTCTCAGCCAAGGCCAGTGAACTCGGTTTCCCAGCCAATCGACTTAACCAGTATTGGAGTTCCTGAAGATGGACAGAAGATGATCTCCGAGCTCATGTCCATGTACGACAGAAACGTCCAGAGCAACCAAAACCAAACCGTCATGGAGAATCATGGCGTGTCGCTGCTTCAACCAACGGTGCAGAATCATCAAGAACATCTCCAGTTCCAAGGAAACATGGTGGAAGGAAGTTTCTTTGAGGACTTGAACATCCCAAACAGAGTTAACAACAACACTAACAACCAGATGTTCTTCCAAGGGAACAACAACAACAATGGGTTCAAGTACGATACTGCTGCACACAACAACAATAACTTTGAAGCTGCGCATAACAACGGTAGCAGCAACAGGTTTCAGCTTGTGTTTGATTCTCCACCGTTCGATATGGCGTCATTTGATTACAGAGATGATATGTCAATGCCGGGAGTAGTAGGAACGATGGATGGTATGCAGCAGCAGAAGCAGCAAGATGTATCCATATGGTTCTAAGTCTTGGGGGAATAGATTTCATCTTCTGGTTTATTTTTATCTCTTGTGTTCTTCTTACATTCACTCTACAATGTAATATTTTTCTGGGTCTGTCTCTCTGTCTCCTCGTTTGTAATGTGGTTTGTAAGAGAGTCTCTGGAACTCTCTGTTACTGTGTGTGTCCTGGTCTGTGCTGGTGAAACTCTTTCATCATCAGTTTCTTTTTAGTTTACACACCCCCATATACTTGGGGGACGAACATAATGTAAGATTTCATATTTATATATAATATAATTTGGAGTTTCTTCTTAATTACTTTGTTATGTAGCCATGATTAAAAAGTTTGATGATTGCTAGAATTCTACTTGAGAGCAAACGTGTGTGTTGAAGTGGCTCGTTGGTAATAGAGCATGGGTCAGTGCTCCTATTAACCACCGATCGAGCACAAGCACATCATGTTTAAACCAAACAAAAGAAAGAAAAAACAAATATTTCGGTGTAAAAAGGTATTCTTAAATACCTTCTTTTTTATCTACTTAATAGTTGAAAAAACGAAATACGAATATCATAAACATTGAACAGACCTTAGTTAATCCCTTAAACCATTTGAAGTTTGGCCTGTATGATTAAATAATACGAAAATTGTTACTGAATGTGTTTGTTTGATTAAATAATACAAAAATTGTTACTGAATGTGTTTACTGCAAGTAGCCCGTCGGTATTTGAGCATGGTCAGTGCTCCCACCGACCACGGAACACAAGAACACACACAAACTCCAAAAAGAAAAGAAAAATAGTTTTCTTTTTAATGAAAAAGAAAAAGAAAAGTTACTACTGATAAGATTGGATTAATTGTTATTAGAAGAAGGTGATACTAAGAATTGTACTAGAAACCAAACGTGTTTGTTGCAAGTGTCTCGTTTGGTATTGGAGCATGGGTCAGTGTTCCCATAGACCAGCGATCGAACACGCACACACACACACAAAATATAAACAAATAAATAAATAAATATATATATATATATATATGATTCTCCAAGTAAGGTATTCTTAAATACCTTTTTCTTTTATTTAACATTCACTATTACAGTATTTTAATTGCTTATCCACTCTATAAATAAAAGAAACAACATATATGATTACACCGGTTCTTCAAGAGATAAAATCATTAGACTCAAATTGTTTTGACTGAAAGAACCGTCAATCTTGATTCCTCCATCTTCTCGCTAGGTCCAGGATCAGATCAAACGAAATATAAACAAACACACATGTTAATAAAATTGATTATCATCAGTAAATATTATTAATTCAGGAAAAAGATAATACAATACAATCACATTCCATTAGCAGTGACGTTTACACTTTACAATCACATTGCTCGGTTGAGCACTTAGTGCACTGTATTGGGCTATACGTATGTGTATATTAGGCCTGTTAAGTATGACGGTTATTAGGTCATACGATATTGTATATATACTTTGTATACGACGTTAAAGATCAATAAGAAAGCATATTCAGTTTATTCACTTGGTATCAGAGCCAAAAATCCTGAAAACCTAATTTTTTGCTTTCTCCTTCGTTTTCTTTCTTTCCTTTTCCTTCTCTTCAAGTTAGAGCTTCTCTTCTGCTCGAGCTTGTTTCTTTTTTACAGTAGTGATTC
>OVBX01005747.1:0-11059 GCA_900406325.1 Erucastrum elatum
AATGTGAAGTTTTTGTTCTGTTGAGACTCATCCAGATGGTGGACACCAACCCGCCCCTCAATTGAACCAACCTACAGTAATGCAATGTTAGCATCAGCAAACAACCTAGATTCCTGCACCAATCGATTAACCAAAACGCAATTGAAAAGATATATACAAGAAGACATACCAAAAATCCTTGCTGATCAGGGAAGGCAGTAACACACCTCGTCTGGTACCTCAGTGGTGACACGATTCTCTTGAACTCGGTCTGCAGTTTACCAAATTAACAAAAAGTTCATCACACAAGAAAAATAGTAAATCTAATGGCAGCCACGAGACTAGACTACATGCTTATTCAATTGGTCCTATATCCATATGGTTCTAAATTGATCCAGGAATTCTCGAAACAATGTGATGATCAGCATTCTTGGCACTCAGAGTTCATACACAGGTCATAAATATAAGGAAAAAAAGAAGGCAAAAGATCGTACCTGAGGATTTCGCAAGTTGAAGACAATCAGATTCCTATCAGCAGTCCCAACAACCAAGAGAGGATGTTTCACAGACAATGAAAAGCATTTATCTGGAAGCTGCTGTGTATGAACAGGAGTTTGCTGCCTCGTGTCCCAATATCAGGAAGGCAAAACCAATACACATTGTTAACAAAGACCTTACGGCATATATTAGTTTTATGAGCATAATGAACAAATTAAACCATTCTTACTTCAATGTTTTATCCCAGCTTCCGGTTACGAGGAGATTCATTCCGGGGATCCAGGCCATGTGTGCAATAGGAGCATCGTGCATAGCAACCGTCCTAGGTTGACCACCGGACAACAAGGGCCACATCTTGGCTTGCTTATCACATCCTCCACTAAAGACAGTGGTGCCATCATCTTTCCAAGCAGAGCACAAGACCTTTTCATCACAAAAGATATAATCATCATCAAGATTCTATGCAAGCAAAACCGAAAGAAAGAAAGATAGATAGAAAGGAAAAACAAATATTACCGGCTGATCATGAGAGATAGATGCCTTGGGAGCACTGGCTAGTGAGAGTCCACTACGGGATACGTCCCAGCACCTCACCTACAGCAGCAGAAAAGCAAAAAAAACGTCAACAGATTACAATATATAAAAGCATAGAGATTGCAGAGAGTGAACATGCAATATAATAGAGAGACAAGCGTTCTACAAGACTAACAAGTCAGATTGCAAACCATGAAAGAAAAAAAAAACAAAGGAGGCAAAGAGTGAAGAGCGAACCTGATTGTCCCAAGAAGTGGCCACAAGAATATCTGATTTTGGACTAAAACTCAAGCTCGAGATAGAATCTGCCGGTGATGGAGTAACCGAATCAAGATACAAATGAGTGAAGATACAAATCAAGATTGAAGTTTCCGAATCTTGTAAACCTAAAGCTAAAAGAGAACAACAGCCTAAACAATCACTTGGGCAAGCAAACCAAAGAAGAGTAATCAAACGCCATAGAAGAGTTAGTTACCTCATAGGATTTGTTAGGGTTACTGTTTGCAGTAGCCGATGCACCAAAGTTAGCCATTATCACAAGCCTTAAGTCGTCGGAGTAACTGTAACAAAGATTAGATTTTAGGAGAGACGAAATCGCAAAAGTAATGCTCGTCGACGAGCTTTTATCAAAGGGAAAATCGGATGAGAGAGATACCTAGAGCGAGCGAGAGAGAAGGTCCGTCGTCGCCGGAGACAAGTGTTTTCCGGTATGCAGAAGAAGAGCGAGGAAAAACGAATTTGAGTCTAGTAAAAATAAATGCGAGAGAGAGAAGCGTTATTTATAGAGGGTCTACCCTGCGTCTTGTTGACGTTAGTACGTCAGATTTACGTCCGGCGAAACCGTTTATTCTGACGCTACCAGGCTCACAAAAAAAAATGGAAGAAAAAATGAAAATGGGCCTAATATTTGGGCTTTAAGGCTCATTTATTAAACAATTTATATCTTTTTACGGGTCGGGTTGGAAGAAACGGATTCTAACCAAACTTGGCAGATCTCTGACTAAGATCCCAAAACCTCCTTTTCCTCGAGCGGCTTAGAGTGTGTGTAGTTAGTAGAAGAAGACGAAGAAGAGCTTCTTCCTTCGGGAGGGTTTTAGATCGTCTGCATTAATTTTTACAATCTGATATTGGATTTTGAACTTTGTTGACAGAGATTTCAACGAGTTTGGACTCACGAAAGAAAAGAAGGATCTCTTTAGATGGAGAATACAAAGACATCAGAGATTCATTGCCGTCGTTGACTTCACCTGACTACTTCTCGAAGCCGTCAATGAACGAGCTGGTTCAGCGAGAAATCGAAAGCCCCGGTTATTGCAGCCGTGTTCCTGATTTCACCGTTGGGAGGATTGGTTACGGTTATATAAAGTTTCTTGGAAGTACAGATGTGAGGAAGTTAGACCTGGATCAGATTGTTAAGTTTCAGAGGCACGAGGTGGTTGTTTATGATGATGAGGAGAGCTCCAAGCCTGCTGTTGGCGAGGGGCTTAACAAGCCTGCTGAGGTCACTCTTTTCCTGAACGTAGCTTGTGGGAAAGAGCGGGTGGATTATAAGTTAAAACAGAGTGCTGAAAGACAAGGGGCGACCTTCATCTCGTTTGATCCTGAGGATGGTTTATGGAAGTTTCTGGTTCCTCATTTCAGCAGATTTGGGTTGAGTGATGACGAGGCAGAAGATATGGCTACGGATGATACCCCACGTTTGGAGAATCGTGTAGGAGGAATGAATGGTGGTGGCATGGTGGTGGTAGCTGACGTTGATCAAATGGAAGTTTCTGAGCCAGAGCTTTCTCGCTCTCTTCCAGCGCATCTAGGACTTGATCCTGGGAAGATGAAAGAAATGAGGATGCTGATGTTTCAAGGTGAAGATGTTGACGAAGGTGAGGATTTCAGAGATCAGAATTCCTATCACGTGACATCCTTGACTAAACGAAACGCAAGACCTACACAGAGGAGTTCTCAAAGAAATAGCCATCAAGATACTCCACCGGTTTTGCGCAAAACGCCGCTTGCTTTGCTGGAGTATAACCCTGGTAATAGTAAAAGCTCCCCAGGCAGTAGGATTGGAGTTACAAAACAGGAGACTGGAGGTTGAAGACTTATGGCTGGTGCGCGCGTGCTGATGATTACAACTCTCAAGGGTTGGTAGCTGAGTACCTGTCGACTGTGGGAAAACTGAGAAGCTTCTCTGATATCTCCAAGGAGGAGATGCAGAACAGGAGTATCGTTGTGGACGATCTGGCTGATAAAATTGCTGAGAAGAATGAGGTTCTGAACCAGGTCCAGTACAAGTACAAGGAGGAGAGCATCTCTCTGCGGAGGGTTCTCATGGAGAAAGACACGCTGGACAAGACTTATAAAGAAGGTTTGTTGTTACTGAAAGTTTGATTTGATTGTTTATGTTTCCAACGTCATAGGTTTGTGACTTTTGTTTTATGTTCCAGAAACAAGAAGGATGCAGGAGATTTCGCAGCGCAACGTCTACAGGATCTTACAAGAAAAGGAGATGCTGAGCAAGAAACTTGAGGACAGGATGAAGGATCTGGAGATTTGGTCCAAACAATTGGACAAGAAGGAAGCATTAACTGAACTGGAGAGACAAAAGCTTGAGGAAGAGAAGAAGAAGGTAGTCTTTATAGTATACTAATGCATTTGTGTTTTCCAGGGTACTGATGATCTTTTTTTTTGTATTTTGTTTTGTCATGTTGTGATAGAACAATGCCGCGAGCTCCTCTCTCCAGTTAGCTTCACTGGAGCAGAAAAGGACGGATGATCGTGTACTGACACTTGTGGAAGAACACAAGGTATGATGGCTCAAACTAGATCTATCTGTTTGTGTTTTGAAGATTGACAAATTTATGTTTTCTGAATTCAGAGGAAAAAAGAGGAGGCATTGGAGAAGATCCGTCAGCTTGAGAAGGAGTTAAACGACAAGCAGAAACTTCAAATGCAGATTCAAGAGCTGAAAGGAAAGCTGCAAGTCATGAAGCATGGGGAAGATGAAGATGATGAGGACGTTAAGAAGGAAATGAAAAAGATGAACGATGAGCTAGATGAGAAGTGCTCTGAGTTGCAAGATATGGAGGATACCAACTCGGCCCTCATGATCAAAGAAAGGCAAAGCAATGATGAGATACAAGAAGCACGTCAAGAATTGATTGCGGTATGTACTTTAAATGCTTCCAGAATCTGTGAATAGATTGAATAGGCCATTGTGAGTTCTGAGCTGCGAGTGATTGAGCGTTTGCATGTAAATCTGGATTTTTTCTTTCAGGGATTGATAGGAATGTTGAATGATCGAACCAACATCAGAATAAAGCGGTTGGGAGAACTTGATGAGAAGCCATTCTTGAAAGCATGCAACAAAAGATTCAAAGGCGAAGAAGCTGGGGTGCAGTACGCCATGCTTTGCTCAAATTGGCAGGAAAACCTCAAGAATTCAAATTGGCATCCGTTCAAACGCGTGGGGACTGAAGACAAAATGAAGGTTAGTTATGTCTCCATGCTCCATCGAGATTCCTTCACTGTCTCAGTGTCTCTATGTCCCATTTTATGACGCTTCATTCTTGTGAACTAGTTAGTAGTAATGGTGATGTTGTCATATGGGTACAGGAAGTGGTGGATGAAGAAGATGAGCAGCTTAAGAACCTGAAAGAAGAGTGGGGTGAAGAAGTGTTGGAGGCAGTGAAGACAGCACTGGAGGAGCTGAATGAGCATAACCCAAGCGGGGGGTACTCAGTCCCAGCACTGTGGAATTTTAAAGAGAAGAAAAGCTACACTCAAAGAAGTGGTCGAATACATGACGCTGCAGATCAAGAATCTCAAACGCAAAAGAAAGGGATAGGTAACTCAAATCTTTTGAATTTTTGCAGCATTGTCTCCTCGCAAATAAAGAATCTTAAGATTGACGTATGTTTGCTAATTGTCATAACTTGGCTAATGAATCCCTCTCTTGGTTAAAGCCATAAAGTGGAGTCTGCATTGCATCAGTGAACTTGTAAAGAATAATAAATGTAATCATGTGGTCGTGTTCATGTGTTGCAGGAAGCAGAGGCGCTGGAGGAAGAATGAAAACATGGTCTTTTTATTAGGAAAATTGGTACTTTGAGAACCTATGTTGTTTCCAACGATCACACAATGTTATTACAATTTGACGGTGACTTTTGTGAGTGTTTTAGACTACAGTTTATAAAAACCTAGCAGTTAAATTTATTTATCTCCTATAGATTAGCTAATTTATTAGTTAACTAGTGACTTGCGCTGATTTAAAAATAAGCATTTTAGAAAATTATCTTCTGAAGTTGATTTGTTTACTCTTCTTAAGTCATCAATTATAAACAAAAACTAAATTTAGTTTTAAGATCCAGCCACTAATTTTCTCCTTTTTAAACAAAAACTAAATTTTAATGCACGCATAACACAATTTTTTTTGGTTTCATTATATTAATTAATTAAACATATGAAAATAATTATCAAAAATATTGTTTAAAATTTTGTTAATAAGAATTCTATGTACAAACAGTATGTTTACAAAGTATATGCTTTTAGACGCATAATTATAGTATAATTAAAATGCTATACAAATTTGTCTAAGTTTTGTGTTTTACCAAATACTTTTAATAGATACAGTGGAATTTTTGTAGATCAAATAAATGCAAAGTTTATTCTATACTAAAATTATAAATGATTGGTTAGATTAAAAAGCATTGTCTCCTAATAATAATTAGAAGGGTCTATTTTAGTTAGACCGTTATTTTTTTTTTATAGTTCGAAAAAGATAAAATTTCTATTTTAATAAACTAAATGGAAATAATTAACAAAAATGTTGTTTAAAGTTAAACCTAGTATAATATAATTAAGGGCATATATTAATATGCCATACAAATTTGGCTAAGTTTTGTGTTTTACAAAAGTATTTTTAATAGATAACTAATTTGATAGATTAATTATAATTTTCGTAAATCACATAAATGCAAAATGATTGATTAGATTAAAAAGACAGTCTATTTTAGTTAGATCGTTATTATTTTTTTTATATCTCGAAACAGTCGATTTTATCTTAATACATTAAGATGTAAAAAAAAAAGTAAAGAAGCAATTATGGAAACAAATGGATGGATTCAAACAGAATCTCAGATGTTGATTGAAAACGAAAGAAACCAAAATTTGTCACAAAATTAAACGGAATTTGAGTTAGTGGTGGTAATATATATACAAGTTTGGTTATGCATGTTTAGTTACACACACCGCTTTCGAAAGCTCCCTCTCTCTCCCCTTTCACTGCTCTGCCCCCCTTGAGTGGATTTTTGAAGCGTTGCGTCTTTAGGGTTTATCTAGGTTTCGTTCTTCTTCTTCTTCTTCTAAGAAGAAGAAGAAATGGCTTCCTCTGTTGTATTAACCGATCTCTCGACATCACTCATCGATGCTGGAAACAGACTCCTTAAGCCTCCTTCTTCAACTGACGACCTTCTTCCTCTTCTCAATGTAACGTCTTCTCCTCTTCGACTCTTTCAAATCAAAATCGTGTCTTTCTTGCTTTGTTAGGTTGGGTTCTTCGAAATGCGATTAGGGTTTCTCTTTCTTGGCGATAAAGGGAATCTTGGATGTTGATTTTTAGCTCATTGTTTGGTCAAAGCTTGGTCCTTTTTGGCTATCGAGCTTGTTAGTTTGGTTAAAGGCGAAACCTTTTCGCATTTGAAACTCTAATTTTCAGATGTCTTCCTGCGTAGGAAACTGAGTCTCTGCTTAAAGATGTGGAGCAAGATCAACCCTTGTCGATACAACACGATCTGGCTCCTTGCAAGAACGCTTTGATGTCAAGCGAACTCTTGAACCATCCTGATTCCGATGTTAGGGTTTCACTTGCGTCCTGCTTGACCGAAATCACGAGGATAGCTGCTCCTCAAGCTCCTTACGGTGATGAACAAATGAAGGTAAACAACAACACTCTCTCTCTCTTTCTCTGTGTGATGCTCTGTTGAAAAACCTGCTTCTTTTGGTGTTACTTACAGGAGATCTTCAAGTTGACTGTAGAAGCTTTTGAGAAGCTAGCTGATGCATCCTCCTCTCGCAGCTATGAGAAAGCACAGTCTGTTCTCGAGACTGTATCAAGCCTCAAGTCTTGCTTGATCATGTTGGACTTGAAGTGTGATGACCTTGTTCTACAAATGTTTCGCATCTTCTTGAGAATCTTAACGTAGATTATAACCCTAAAGTCACACTTATCTCTGAGAAACTCTTTATATCATATACTGAATTGGCTTTTTTTGTTTACTAGATCTGATCATCCTACTGTGGTGCCTTTATGCATGGAAGTGATAATGGTTACAGTAATAGATGAAACCGATGAAGTATCCACAGATTTGCTTGATACTCTATTAACTAGTTTCAAGAAGGAAAACCAGGTAAGGCATTTTTTTTCTGTTTAAAGCTAAGTTCTCAGCTAGAGTCAGTCAACTAACTTTTGGGATTTGATTTGGTAATGTTTTATTAGAGTGTTTCACCAGAGTCTCGGAGTCTTGCGGAGACGGTTCTTAGTAGATGCGCCCTTAAACTTCAACCATACATCTTGAAAGATTTCAACTTGGATTTGTATTCTCCAGTTGTTTCCTCCATATGCAACACTGATTTTGCAACTCCTAAAGCCCACAATGCAGTCAACACCAAGGAAAACGAGGTATCTTAAAGTTCTTTGTACAGTTCCATTATCTTTTAACAGTGTCGTTTAACTAATTAGCTGTGTGTGGTCTAGGACAAATTGGGTGATGTTTCTTGCCTTCCAAGATTAAGGCCTCGGAGAGCATCATCATCACTTGGAAAGGTGGCTGCCAAGAAAACACCTCAGTCTCTTACTGGTTCAATTAAAAATTCAAGCAAGAAGAAGAAGGTTGTGAACTCCAGCGGAAAAAGTTCATCAGCTCTCACAGATACTAAGAAGAAGGTTTCTGTCGCCTTCTGTCCCCCCATTACTATCCCGTTTGATTGTAACATAATCTGTTACCAAACGATTGACAAATGTATTATCTTCTTTTCTGAAGAAGTTTTACACAGATGACTTTGGCGAGAGTTTGCTCGGTCGGAGAGTTAATATCTGGTGGCTGCTCGACAAAACGTAAGTATATATGAAAGTGGAAGATTCTTGTTTCTTAAAGTGTACATTAATCATTGCTTTTTTCACTGTGCAGTTTTTATGAAGGCGTCATAGAGTCTTATTGTAGTAGTAAGAAGATGCATATGGTGAGAAACCCATCTTTGTTCCTTATGTATCAGAATCATGTGTGTTGCTTTTTTGATTTATATGGAATGTTTTGTCCCCCCCCCCCCCCNCTGAGGTACTAATGAGTTTCTTTTCTTTTTCCGCAAGAAAGTGTAATCACTATGCTTAATGATTCGATTCCTTTATTGATCAGCAGGATATGAAGAAGGGTTCTGGCAAAGCAAGAGAAGGAAAGAATCTCAAATCGTTGAATGCTAAAACTGACAGAAAAGAAGAGCAGGAAGATGTGGAGAGTCAAAGCGAGGATGAATATTATAATGGTGAGAAGCAAGAACAGTCCGGAAACAAAAGTAAAAAGAGCTTGAAAGTGGCTGATGTAGAAGGCGAAACTAAGGAAGAAGAAAAAGAAGATCCAGAGTCAGAGACTGAGAGTGAAAGGGAAGGCTCAGAGTCAGGAGAAGAGCCGGAGTGAAGAGAAACAGAGGACGAAGCAGAAGAGGTAGATGGTGGTAAAGTGAGAAGCAAAAAGCTTGCCTGAGAATGATAAAGACTCTGATGAAGATAGAGAGTCTTGGATTGGAGGTTATACTTAGGGCATTGTGAACAAAAACTATTTTTTTCATAGATACGTTCTGCTTCTATTTTTTCTTTTCTTTGTTACTGAACTTGAGAGTTTCTGACATTTGTAGTTTAGATTCTGTTCATACCTACATAAATCTAAAGAAATACGAATTAGTTTGACCAGTTTACTCTTTTTTTTTCTAAATCTTGAATCATTTATATTATTATATATTAGCTAATATGCCACTCATGTATGATAGTGCTAGTGGAATCAGTGATAGCTTCCCAGACCCATCTGAGAGTGGATTCTTGAGCTCTGTTTCCGATTCTGAGGGCGAGAGTGTATGCGTTTGGGGTTGTGTTGTAGAAACAGAGACGGAAGTTGTCGTTGAAAGGCTGGAAGCCACGTACGTCAGGGTTGTATTCGATGGGACTGTAGTCGGTGTAGCCTCACCACTCGGAACTGCTCGTCGACGGGGACTTTGGCTTGTGCTCCGATCAAGAAGATGGAGAGAGTTAAGCATAAAGCTGATGATATTGAGAATTTCATATTTTGTTGGAGTGGTTAATGGATCTTGGTGTGTTTTGGGGATAAAGAATAAGCTTTCTAATTTTTTATTTTTTTGAGCAAGAATAAGCTTTCTATTTATAGAAGCAAAGGAAGTCAGATCTTATCGTTGTGTTTATTAGTTTTATTTTATGTGATTAAAAGAATATTTTCGACGACTTTTTGGTCTTTGTTTTGCTATATTTAATCTTTTGGTTTCAATGGTTTTGCTTCAAATATTTAAGGAGTATAAAATTTGACACTCAGTGCTAAGGCCATCCGCAATGGTGACACTCACCTTTCACGATTTCCAAAACAAATATATTGATTTTTTATTTTTCTTTTTCGTTTGAATTTAAAAAAAAAAAAAAAATTAATCAATCAACCTATTGCGGGTCGCCACGTGCCAGTGGGACCCGCAAATAGTGATGATACGGGTTCATTGGAGTGAACCTGCGCGGCACGGATTCATATAATACTGATTATTTTATTAATTCTTTTTGGTGAACCCCCTTAAATTCCCCGCTACGCATGGCCTAACCCGTGCACGATTACCCATAACCTAGTCAACAATTGAGAACGAGATCCAACTCAGCAGAGATCCGAGCTAAGGTGTTTAGCATGATGTTAAGATTTATCAGTTGCTGTAATTTCAGTAAGAGCGAGTTAACAATACACATAGATCCAGTAGCTATAATTAGGCTCGTACGGTCATACCTCCTCCGTCTAATTGTCTTTCTAAATTTTTTTTAATTTATTTTATTTTTCGGATTTAGTTATGGCTTCCAACTTAAAATTAATTGGCAATTAATACAGTGGTCATAACCCTTTATATATTAATTAGATATGGATATGTGCGTTGCACGGGTTTTGGTTAATATTTTAATTTAATAAAAGACATAAAAAATGAGAAGAAATGTAGTGCACTTTTATGATTTTGGTGAAAATTAGTCTAGGTATAAAAATTATTTTTCTCACATAAATTTTGATTAATACTCATATTTCAATAATCATGATGCATAAGCGAGTTATTAACAACTATATACATAGGGTTAGAGTAAATACCATACCCAAAAATTCAAATCGAGCTCAACATAAAGTAATATGAAATAGAGCAAAATACAAAAAATTTGAAAACTGAATCAAGCCAATTGAGATTATGACAATCATGCACTTTTTTAAGGACTTAAATTAGTGCATGTTTGTATTAACTTTCTATGTTATTCTTCTTTTCAAACATATTCTAATTCTTCTATGACAATTTAGTAATGTTTGTATTGTAATTGTAGGATTTCAAAAAAAAAATTGCGTGCATTCGTTAACATTTATATATTTTGGTCGGTTTGGTATATTCATCTTTAAAATATCTTCAATTTCCACATATATATATTTATTTATTTTTTTCCTAAAATAGAAAATTTCTGTTATAAATGTGAGTCTCTCCATTGTATGACTATGCTATAAAATTTCTATATTTTAATGAAAAAGTGTAATGGGATGATATTTTATCTCTATATTTAAAAACAAAAATATCATATTTTTATTATTTCTCTTAAATAAAGGAACTCTATTGCATAATCACACATTAGAGCAATATACATCTCTGTCATATAATTTCTCTATTTTAGAAGAGAATATAAATACTAATATATTAGTGAATTGGAAGTAATTTTAGTTTTTTAATCAATAGATAACATGATGGATCAACATTTTTATCATGCAATTTA
>OVBX01005748.1:0-12666 GCA_900406325.1 Erucastrum elatum
ATGTAAACTAGATCAATAACATACCAGGATTAGCAGCACCAAAAATGATATCAGCAATAGCTGCTCCACCCGCTTGACCCGGATACCCGGCCCAAATGATGGCAGCAACACGTGGATCGTTCTTAGCGAAGGATACATCGATGGGTCCACCACTCATAAGTACTAGAATGACTGGACCTCTAGAGGCTTGAGCCACACGTGTCACAAGGTTTTGTTGATAACCCGGTAAGAGCAGCCCGGTTCGATCTAGTGTCTCTGCCTCTATCGACTGGTCCAGTCCCATTACAAGAACCGTTGCGTCTGCTTGACGCGCCGCCGCCTCGGCTGAACCAAATCCTTGATTCCCTGCACAAGCAACACCGGCACAACCTTCTTGGTGAAGTGTCTTCGCGTATCTTGAGATTCCTTGTAACGGTGACGTATAGGCGCATGCTTTCCCTAACAAAAAACAAACATTAATAAACAAAGTTAGTATTATATTTATGTAACTGATAATATTATGCAACTTTAGTGGATTGTCTTTTATACCTGCATAGTTTCCAATCATGGTTTCAGTGACATCGGAGTTGGGTCCAATTACGGCAACGGTGCGGTAGCGCCTAGGAGAGAGCGGAAGAGACCGGCCAGAGTTTTTGAGAAGAACAATTCCCTGATGAGCTGCTTCAAGGGCTAAATGTTGATGGGCGGGTGTACAGACATCTCTAGGCCCAAGATTAGCGTATGGTCCAAGATTTCCATCAAACATACCAAGTCTCATTTGAACCGTTATGGTATTGGCAAGTGCTAAATTAACGTCATTCTCTGTTAACAACCCTTTCTTCACCGCTCCTTCTGTAAATATCGCCAAAAACGGTCCGCAATCCAAGTCTAGACCTGTACAACGACATGATGTTTTTGTCATCAAAGTGGCCAATGGTTTGAAACATCGATGTATGGTGGAAAACAACTCACCAGCTTTGATGGAGGCGGCTGCAGCTTCCTCAGGAGTTGAGGTATAGTGTTGTTGGTTGAAGAAAACATCTACAGAGTCACAGTCTGATACGATGTATCTGCATGCATTGACATAAGATGTATGAGAAGAGATCTGAATACGAACCGTTGATTAATACAATGACTTTTAATCTTACCCATTGAGACGCCATTGACCACGAATAGTGTTCTTTAATAGATTTTCATCGGCACAAGTTGGCTTTCCGTTTACTTGATTGTAAGAACACATAACACTTGCGACCTTTCCCTCGTAAACACATGATTTGAATGGCACATTGTATGTGTCCTCTAAATCTTGTTTGGTGACCTATATCCATCATAAACTTATTAAATAATTAAACCCATTAGCTATCTAGATTAACAAATAACAACGTCATTCACGAGTTTTCTATTAGCTTATTATGTTTTGAATTATATATTCTCTAGACGAATCTTTTCTTTTGTTATGATAAGTTCAGAAGAAGATGATAGCCAAGAAGGTTGGTCCACATAACCAATAAGGATAAGATTCTCCACCACAACTACAGCATACGACTATGCATACACCACATCACTGAAAATCACGATGCCTATTGGCTTAGCTGGTATATAATGGTAGGCCAGTGTTTTGTTTGTCTGACTGTCACACGCATATATACACATATTGCACATACTTTATAATAAATTTCAGTTTTTTCGGATGAAAAGTCTTTTGCAAGATAACGAAGTGACGCATATTCTACGGAACTATAATTAACTAGAGAATGAAAGTTATGAAACATATCTAGATATGAGCTATTTTCAAAATTTAACGGACCTGATAATGAAACGAGATAAAAGACGACTTTCAAGAAAACGAATCCAGTCACATCCAAGTGGTTACTTCGAGCTTTAAATAACAGAAAACGATATAAATAGAGTTTCTAATTTTAGAAAGTAAATTTACATGTTTCAGCAAAAAAATCAAAATTTGTTCTCATTTTCTGAGAACATCGCAGAAATTTGAATTATCAAGCTAAAATTCTTTCTAGATGTAAGAAATAAAAATAGAGACTCACGGGTTTCTTCTATTCCCACAAAATTTAAAAAATTTCTTAATTTAAGAAGTAACTGACATTCTTCGACCACTAAAAAGAAGTTAGGCATTTATATATAACCAATTATATATTTGTTGATTAAATATTTTTACAGTTTTTTAGTTTTGAAAATATAATTTGAAGTTAAACATGCAGCCAAAACTTCAAAACATACATAAATATTTTATACAGATATGAATGTATATAAGATTTATAATTTTATACCTTGGCGTTGAAATGAAAACGGTCGACGCCATTCCAGTTGTCAAGATCATAAGCAGTGTAATGCTTGCAACATGCGGCGACTTTGAGACGGTTACCGGCGCCGTTTCCCTGAAGTCCCCGGACGTAGCTGGCGGCGTATTTTCCGGCGACAACAGGATCTTCTCCGGGCGTTTCCTGGCCTCTGCCCCACCGTGGATCCCTCAGAATATTCACATTTGGGCTCCAATACGTCAAACCGGCCACTCCTCCATTGTACATAGCTCTTGCCTCATCGGACACCACCTTCATTTATTTAAATTCATGACAATCCTAATTAATATATTCCTCCATAGTCCATACACCTTTGTTTTTTTAGTATACTGAAAGAAATAAATGATAACAAAGGTTTTTTTGTACACATAACAAAAATTTTATTTTTCGCTGATTATCATCGTAGTAATTATTAAATATCATTTTCAAACAAAAAATATTAAATATCGCAGATAGTTTGACAAAACCTTTAACAAAATAAAATTTCAGTTTAATTAATACAAGAGCTATATATAATATGTATATTGGTTTATACTTTTTCTAACCTTACCTGTCTGACTTATTCGAGAGACTCATGTCGTAGTCAGATAAAAAAAACATGTGAATTACAAAATTCAAAGAAATAAATAAAATATATAAACATAGAGCATCCCGGCCAAATCAAACTCTAGTGCACTGACCGCTACGATGTTGATGTCGATGTCATTTTTTCACGTAAGGTAATCACACACTTTAGAATTCTCAGCTTAAAAGATAGAATTAACGTTTTCTAAAATGTATTTTCTTTAATTAGCATGACATTTCTAATTTATTCTCACCCGTCCGATCTCTTCCCATAGAGACTGGTTGAAAGAAGCTGCGGTGGTGATGACCTGAGGGAAACTGGTGGCACCAGGAAAAGCACCACCAAACTTAGCTCCGGGACCGACGTCAGAGACACCGTGGAGAGCCTCGGACCACCACTCATAGCCTCCAATACCGAGTCGTGGAACCGCGGCGGCATTGTTAACCAGGAGGCGGATCTTCTCCTGCAACGTGAGCCGTCCGATCAAGTCTTGAACCCTTACGTGGACCGGTACATTGACGCGACAGAACCGGAGTGTTCGGGTTAACCCATTTGCGGGGTCGCATGCAAACAGTGGCCGCAGTGGCTCTGATGAGTGAACCAAGCATAAGAGGAATACAAGTACAACTACGACTTTGTTGCCGGTCGATAATGAATTATTATTACAATACATCTTATATATATCTCTGTTGTATACTGTGTGTTTATATGTATAACTTGTGATGTTTGTGTGTTTTTAGTTCCATCGGAAAGAAAGTGAATGGGGATATTTATAGAGAAGTTTCTTTGGCAAAATTGGTGACAAAGGATTGTAACAAGAATCAGATAAAAATAAAAGATAAGACAATCAAGTTGGTCAGGTTACGGAAAAGAGATATATATCTCAAACTTTTCTTTTCTTTTTTGGTATATAATTTTAAAACAAATATTTTAAAACAAATATTTTCTAGTTCTTTCTCAAAAAAGTATATTTAATAGTTATTTATTTTCTAACTGTTATATTAATAGTTAGTTCTTCTGCTTTTTTTAAAGAAAAAAAAAGCCTCAATTAGTTTTTTTTTCTGTCTTCAGCGCAATCTCTACATATTCTCAAAAAATTATAAGTTTTCTCACCTCACACTAGCTCGAAGCCTAGAACACTGATATGATATTTGTATTAGTAATAATCACATTTTAATCAAAGAAAATTGTCATAGTCATGTCGATTATTAAATTTTTAATGGATAAATATCCTCTGATAATTTTTTTTGCAGAACATTATACAGCTTACAAGTTATAAGTGACTTTAAATTTAATGTGGGAATTTCAATACTCTTACTTATCAACCATTTTATACCGAATGAGAAATTAAAATCTATGTTTATTATTTATTACTTTTTGGTAAAACTATGTTAACTATATAACAATTTATATTATTGATAGAACTACACATACGAACTATGTTTATTTTATACTTTTTGGTAAAAACTATGTTTATATAACAATTTATATTATTGATAGGACTACAATTTCTATTATTGGTAAAAAGTATGTTTAACTATATAACAATTTATATTATTGATAGGACTATGCATACCAAATACTATAAAGTAGGTTTATTATTGATAGGATTACACATAGAAAATACTAGTATCTAAATAAAAATACTAATTGTTAACTATATATATTATTGATATATACTCGTTTGGCCAAGTTACATTCCGACATATTTTGGGATACACTATCAGTGCTTTTTAAATAAATTAGTTCGTTAAAACATATGTAAAGAATTGTTTCACGGTGAAAAAGCAAAGGTTGGTGGCACATAGTATTATTATATACATAGGATTTGTTGCAAAGGCATGGGAACAAAAGCCTCACCAAAATAGAAATAGAAATTTAAAACAATGTATTTAGTTGTATACTTGTATGTATGAAAATGAAATTTAAAAATGAAACGTAAGACCTAAAAAAGCTGAGAGACAGAGAGAGAAGGTTGTCACGGGTGCCGACTCTCCACCAAATCATAGTCATTCAGCATCTAGTCATGTTGCCCACACTCTCTTCCCGGTTTGTTATTGATTATTGGTCTCTTTACTTCAACTTTCCTTTGAACTTTTTAGGCATTGGTCAATAATAATAAAAATTGGCCCATCGACTTAAACTACGCTTGTTTTGTTTCTGGGATTTGTATTATATTTGCGGTGTAGCTAATACAAGTATCCAACCAACTATGTAGCTGTCGTAATGAACATAATATACATCAAACTATTTTCTAACTTGTAACTGTTTGGGGTTATTTAAAACGTACGTTATTTTGTTTATGACTAACTAAAGGTTTATTTTTTTTTGAAAAGAAACTAAAGGTTTATTTATTCGTTGAAGAATAAATGTAATTTGTTGATTGACATGCAACAACACGAGCGTTCACGAGGATTGATAATTGATAGTTCGTTCAATACCCAATTCATAATATTTTAGGAAAATCATGTTTTGAAAACAATGGCTAGAAAATATATTTTTTTTTTGAGCAAACCGACATTCATTCATAATAAAGAGTTTACATCCTATTGTCGGGGAAGCTAAGCAATGAGAGAGCTGATTTTGCCACAGAATCAGCCATCACATTCCTCAGTCGAGGTACATACGAAAAAGAAATGGAATCAAACAGAGAACTAAAGTGGTAGATATCAAACAAAATCCCGAACAAATCTGGAACCGAGCTTCTACTCTTCAGTAGCTTAACCAAGGAGAGAGAATCAGTGAGGATCATTAAGGATTTAATGTTCAAAGAGGCAGTATACATGAGTGCAGAACGGATGGCGATGGCTTCTGCCATTATCGCTGATGAGACATGTTTGCGTGAGGTTGAGATGTGATCAGGTACAGACCTTTGGCTTTCGCAGGAGAGGACCCCTCCTATGCTGCAGTTACCTGTACGAGCGTCGCCGCATCGATATTACAGATGAGGGTGTTTAGTGGAGCTGGAGGAGCATGAGGGATGCGCGGAGGCCTCGAGCTAGTAGGCAAAGTAGTGTTTGCCGTCGTAGGTCATGCCTGAGCAAACTCCCATTCTTTCGCATCTGTGATAGCTTTAGTTATGATTTCCATTGCGGAAAAAGTTTTATTTTTAAAACATCTTTTATTGCGTGCTTTCCATAAGCTCCATAAAATCCATGGCCAAAGCGGGGTGGTTAAACCCACTGGTGGTAGCGTCGCAAAGGAGTCCGCTACAGCTAGTAAAGACGCCATCGTTGTAGTGAGAGAATTTGGTATTATCACCATAGGAGCCAGGTTCCATACCTGCTCTGCAATGCTGCAGTTCAAGAACACGTGCATATCATCCTCCTCTCCGTTGCAGGTTTTGCAGGTGAGGGCCGGATCCCTCGTCGAGACAAATTTGAGCTCACATGGATTGCTTTGCGTACCAATTTCCATAGGAAGTCCTTGACTTTTGGAGAGGTTTTGATATTCCAAATGTGTTTCAGCCAATTGAAGGAGTTATAAGATTGAGCATTCTCCACTTATGTCATCATTGCCAATCCATAACCTGTCTTTGTCGAGTACTGTCATGTCTTCTCTGGCAGCCAGGCTAGATGATCAGCAGACGGAGCTGAGCTGGTAATAATACAGAGGATACTGTCTTCATATTGAGGCAGGTATCGCCTGATCTTGTCGATGTCCCAAGAATTGGAGATGGGGAAGAGGAGGTCGCTTACTAGAAGCTCTGTGCCACCCTCGTTTGCAGGTCCTATCGGTGTGATTGGTTCCTGCAGGGACAACCAGGGGTCGTGCCATACTCTTATGTTGTCTCCACTGCCTACTACCCACCCAAGACCTTTTTTCAGTATATCTCTACCCACTAGAATGCTCCTCCACCCACGCGACATTGACGACGGGGCCTTACAGTCAAGGAAGGTAGTATATCGAACATATTTCCCTAAAAGAACCTGAGCAAGCAAGGAATCAGATTCCTTAATAAGCCTCCATCCTATTTTTGCGAGGAGGGCATCATTGAAGGTTGCAATATCGCGAAAGCCAAATCCTCCCGCATATTTCGGTAAGGTGAGTGTAGACCAAGCTACCCAACACATCTTTCTTGTCTCCGGATTAGCGTCCCACCAGAATCTCGTGAATAAAGACTGTATCTGCTTAGTTAATCAACGTGTACCAAATTGTTAGTCATATTGCATCAATATACCTGTACAAATTGCTCCTCTGACGATTAGTGTTGTTGTTGCTTATATAACCAAAATGATATATATGCAACCAATCCCCTTTGCTAAGTTTATGCAATCATTCAAACCAAAATGACTTTTTTCAAACATCATAATATATTAATATCTCGTACGTAGATTGTAAGCAGTATTGTGTAGACATAGTACGTTATATCTTGTTTTCCTATATAAGTTACCCAATATTTTATAAAAATTTTGACTTGATATTAACATACTATATAATTTATTTCTGAACATAGACATATGATATATAATCTGAAACGTAAATGGAGACAGAGTATTGTACTTCACCTTTTCATATAGATGTACTTCCCATATTTGTATATTATTTTTTTGGCTTCTGAACTATTTTACCCCAAATCGCACACGGTTGGTAAAGTTAAGTGCTACGGGAAGAAAAAAAAAACTGACTTATGTTTTAAGTTTTCACAACTTCAGAAAAATACATAATGAAAAGAGAATCTGAAATGGGATTGGTGGAATGATTTTAACTGTCTAGCGTTCACAAGTGGTCTGAGCAACCAAAAAAAGCTTCACACACGTGAATACGTGAGATGCCCGACAAAAACACTCTCTCGTGAGTCTTCAATCTTCATTTACTCTGGTTATTCATTTTCTTCCAGAGGTAGCAGTTAATATTTTTTGTCTAAACGTACAATTTACAATTCAGGAGTTTGGCTTCTTTCTGCAGGAAAAAAAGTTACATGTATAAATATTCTGACGCCACAAGACAGCATATAAGATTATGGATTATAGAGGCCATTAACACCTTCTTATTCTTTTTTTTAATAATAGGGGTTAATTACTTAATTACATACCAAAGTTTCTAGTTAACAAAACCAATGAACATGAAATGATGGAGAAATTAATAAAGTATCTAAAGAAAAGGCGCCGGTGGGTGAGGACGGCGATATATCAAATCATACCTCACGATAATAAATGATTAAGCTCCCTTAACATAACAAAAAGGTAACCCATGATTTAGCAATTGATACATGTAAATAAGAAAGTTAATAAAGCTCACTAGTCACTATATTCTAAAAGGTGGAGATATCTAAAATCGAAATACCATCACGATTATCTCCAATAAAATAATATAAATATGTATCTTATTATTATTATTTTCTTTTGTTACTGGCTTTTATGTATTTTATTACTTTCTAATAGATTTATGTATGCAATACCGCATACGTACGTACATTTAGCAAAAGAACAAACAATACGGTTCTAATCATATGTGACAATTTGTGTATATATCTAAATTGGTTATTGGGTGATGTGAGGGGACGTATTTATGTACTTTTATCAATTATATATGTTAATGTTTTGGATGTTATAAAAATTAGTAAAAATAAAATAAGAGAGAATTCATATGATTTGATGGGTCCATTTCCGTTAACTTCCTTCTCTGTAATTGATTAAGACATTTATTTGCCATATCAGCATCGCAATCCACGTCAATTCGTGCTAATCCACCCAAACAAATCATTGTCTTTCAGAAAATAGTACCCAAGACCGATTCGTATCTGTTCGTGATTCACGACAGTCTGGTGTGATAAACGACTCTCGTTCATATCTTATAATTTCAGACTGGCCAGAATAATATTCCAAGAAAAAGATTTGGAATTTTATACTAACGAGTCAAAACACTGTGAATAGATATGGCCAACCAATATATATATATATATGCTCATATATATAAAAATATGGTTGAGGAAACTAATCTTTCTCAAATCCGATAATTTCAATCGGTGGCAGTTATGTATTTAGACATCCAGATGGATGCTTCGTAAGCTTTTAGCTTAGAGTCAGTCGTGTTGTCCCAAAAGAAAAAAAAAGCTAAGAGTCAGTCGTGATCGGTGGCTACATAAAAGCTAATAGTTCAAACTCAATAAAAATTATTGGGTGGCATGTTACATGATATATTGATATGGTATGGATTATATATGCAACAAGCGATATATATATATATAGATGACTAGATGTGGCTGATATATAACTCATCTTTATCCATACACAAACAACAGCATTAGTGATGAACGAGTAGATGAAAGAACTTAACATATATTATATATGTGAGTCACAAAATAACAGAAAAAAGAAAAAGATAGTTTCAGGATAAAAAGGTTCGTGGTTTGCTTGGAGCCACTGCCAACTAACAATATCTGTTTCTATGCATTCCCCTGTTCATGTACACCCGTATATGCATGCAAATCTCTTCATATGTATACATCCTCACACATATTATATTATTGTATAGAATTAATGTGTTGATTAAATTGGCAACGTAACGTGTCTTTGATGCAAGAATGCGTCTTCTTGTTTCCAACCTTCCAATGATATTACACAGTTCTACATGTCTCTATCTTAACTACTCATTCCTTTTTTCGGATTGTGTTACACTCTATCCACACAACTCATCGCATTGAATCATTTTATCTATATATTTATCTTTTATGTGTATCGAATTTGTAGTTTTCTTCTAAAAAAACTTCGAGATCATGTACTAATCTTATTGTTTATAAAACGAATATACTGATCGGTATTGAGTATTGACATTAAGAGATAAGGCTAAGGCTGGGCCCGAGATAAGCCTAATTTGATGACAAATCTTAAATTATGATCCAATCCATAAGACATCAAAAAGATTTGTCGTTCGGGTAAACATCGGTTGCATGGTCATTGCTTTCAAACAATTAAATCCAATCCTAATTATTGATGGTGTCTTCCTTTTACACGATACGTCATAATCTGTATATATATTATATTTGTAAATTAGCAAGAACAGTTCAAAACAATACAAATTATAAAAAAAAAGTAATTTGATCAAGTTTATGAAAAAAGAGAATTAAACCATCAAGTGGACTATTTTTGAACGGTTACTTACTCATATGTTAACATGGAAGATTTATCAATTATAAGAGATAAATGAAAGTAAAAAAAATATGAATACAAATTTTAGAATAGGATAGTAGTGTAGTAAATGAACTACATCACATGATTCACATAAATTACTTACAAAATGAAAAAAAGACTACTGGGCTTATCAGAAAACGGGCTCCATTCTAAAAGCCTGTTATGTAATGGGTTTACATCAAGTACTGCCTGTATACCCCCATCAACTAGAAACTGCCTGTTATGTAATGGGTTTATAGATAGAATGCTCTTAAATTTCTTAACACTACAGTTTGGTGATCCACTTTAATTGTATCTTAATTATCAAATGATTTAACTTAATTAATCTAGGGTTGTTCATTACTATCATGGTACAGTATGTTATTTTTCTTATAAGATAATTAATTAAACGAAACCAAGTAGTAGATAAAAGCATTTAAAATCGATTATATAAATACCTGTGTTTAATTTTGTTTTCTTTTCCTTCTTTATTTTCTTCACTGGTCTTTCACTACGTTACGACTTACGAAGGATGAAAAGATTCTGCGCAGGAAGGAACAAATAATAGACAGAATAAAAAAGAAAACACAGTCGATATACAGTTACAATTTACAAGCGAGGAGAAAGAAGAAATGTCAAGTAGCTTTCTCTGGTCAACGTCTCGTCAACAGGCCGTTACAAGTCTCTGTTGAGATATTTTCTCTCGCTCGCTCGTCAACAAAACTTACTCTCCCGCGTCTTTCTTCTACTCCAAGAACCCTAATTTCGCCACCGTACTGACTTTTACCGGCTCGATTCGAGATCTACGGCGGGGGGAAAGCTAGCCATGGCCGCCCCGGGCAACGCGCAATCCAACACTAGCTCGACGAAGGTACGGCCTCCTAGCTGTCTCTCACTCTCTCTATCTCTTTCGTTCTCTTTCGGGAGATATGAGAATTGAGTTCGTGCTCGTTAGATTCGTGACTGGCTTTTCTTGGTTCTTCGATTCGTAGCTGCGTCGTAGTTACGCAGCGATTGCGATTGTGTTCTTAGTTAGCTGTGCCGTAGTTTTACGTAGCGATCGCGAATCAAATCTGCGAAGATGATATTCACTGGATTTAGCGTTCTGTTGACAATGTACTGTAGTCTATTAGTTAGTTGTATCGTAGTTACGAGGATCTCGAAGATGATATTCACTGGATTTAACGTTCTGTTGGCTCAATGTAGCAGAAGATGATACTATAGTCTATAAGTTTCACATTTCCAGTATCAATCTCATACTTGTCGCTATTGTTCAGAGAGTGAAGGTTTATTGTTTGGAGGAAGATGGCAAATGGGATGATCGAGGAACTGGAATCGTCAGTTTTGACTATATGGAGGTTTTCTTCTATATCTCCCTTGCTCTCAGAAATTCTGAAATCCAATTTGTATAGCTTCATGGAAACGATATACAATGCAGCGATCGGAAGAACTTGGTCTATATGTGGTTGATGAAGATGATCATGAGACGTTGCTTGTACACAGGATCAGCACTGATGATATCTACAGGAAGCAAGAAGGTAGCCATTCTGTATTGTGATTTTGTTAACTATTCCATACGTTGGGGTTTTATGTTTTGTTTGGATAACTGTGGTATCTGTATCAATGTGCAGACAGTATTATCTCATGGAGAGAACCAGAGGGCTCAACAGAATTGGCTTTGAGCTTTCAAGAGACTGTGGGATGCTCTCATGTATGGTAAGTGAATTGTCTTTTGGATATGAACTTTCATTTTACTGATCATTCTCCTGACTCCAAAAAATGGTACTTCATCGTATTCAGGAATCAAATAGGCACTATGCAACGGAATCTACATTTTAGTTCTCTAAACAGTAAGAGTTCTTATTTATATAACACATGCTTTCTCATTTTCTTACTATATCATATGTTTTCTGTTAAATGTTATCAGATTTTATGCAAAAATTCTCATTTACCATCTGTCAAAATTTGGACTTTAGAATATTTGGAAATAAACAAATGGAACTTCACACCTTTTCCTAAATTATGTTTTTACATCTGTCACGAATTTTCTAATTGACAATAATGTCATCTTTGCTTGAACAGTGAACACTGAGCTGAGGGAGCTTCCGGATGTCGATATTTCTAATCTTCCCCAAATACTCGAGGTTCTAAGATGATACTCATCTTGTGATTTCTTTGTATTGTGTTCAGTTTATACGCTTTGCACTTCTTTACATTTCTCATTGGTGTTGATAACTGCAACAAAACAGCCCTAATTGTAATATCTATTGTAAGGGTTGAGACTTGATTGATTACCTTCGGATGCCTTCTGAATTTTCAAATTTTCTTTTGATAATTTGCATCACCCAGACCTACAACTGCATGTTGTGTGAAACTATGTGTTCTCTATCTGTGGAATATTCTTGTGTTAAGTAGTGCCATGACTGTCCTAAATTGGCATTCTAGGCCACTTTGTCGATAATTTCAAGTATTTGTTTCCGTCTTCCCTGTAGATTGTTACTGAAGGTGGCAGTAGAGATCAGATGCGATTAGCGGGACTTATGTTGAAGGATGTAAGTAAACTGTGCTTTCAAAAGCTCTACTTTTTTTCGTAAGATATTTTGCTTAACCTGCTTTCTTTCCTGATAAACGATGCAGGTTAAATTCTTTGACAATTTGATGAATGTATTTGAAATGTGTGAGGATTTGG
>OVBX01005749.1:0-12504 GCA_900406325.1 Erucastrum elatum
GTCCGACTTGATCCTCGAAAGGGGTACGTAGGCAGCCTTCCTTAAGGTCCAGTCTGAAATCATAATAAAACCTTTCTGCATTTATTTGATCTCTTGTCGTTGGTTGTCGCAGAGGATCCGGACCTTCAGGGAAAGTTANTCAGGGAAAGTTAAGTTTACTTAGCTTTCCTCCGATTTACTTAATCAAAATCGACAGTGCAAATTTCGGTTCCCACAGTGAACATGCTCAAGAAGCGCTTGGAGAAGGCTCATGGGCGATGGGCAGAAGAGTTACACAGAGTTCTTTGGGCCTATCGTACAACTCCGAAGACAGCTACCCAAGAAACCCCTTTCTCACTCGTCTATAGTACCGAGTCAGCAGTACCCACCGAGGTGCACGTTAAGACCACGATCTCCAACATTTTAACTCCGAAGGAGAATGACGAACTGACGTACCTAAGTCTAGACCTACTAGACGAGAAAAGAGAAGCAGCCCGCCTAAGGAACACATCATACCAAATAAAAGTAGCCAAGAGTTACAACAAGAAAGTGAGATCCAGAACCTTCCAAGAAGGAGACTGGGTCCTAAGGCGAGTCTGCAACCATACGAGAGACAAATCAGCCGGAAAACTTGCCCCCGGATGGGAGGGGCCCTATCAGGTAATAGGGGTGCAAGGGGCAGGAGCCTATAAGCTGCAAGACAGCACAGGCAAGGTACAACCCAACTGCTGGAACGCCTTGCACCTCAAATTCTATCATTTCTAAAGGCAAGATCTTCGGATTAAGTTTTATATATACTATTATACTATATATTTAAGTATTTTGGTCTTCCTACTCCTATGTATAACGAGAACGTCTTCGGACTAGCCCTGGCCTAGGCCGTGGGGCGGCTAGCGCCCGTGCTGGTCCTGGTCGCCGGGCGGCTAGCCCCGTGCTGGTTCGGGTCGGTGAGTGGCTAGTCTTCGTGCGTAAGTTCTAGGCCCTGGCCGTGAGAAGTCTGTACTTTGCGTCCTTCCCAAGTTCTCGCGGAACGAATCGTTGAGATTCCGCGAACAAAACTCATGTTCTTATTCCAAACCAAGATCGTCGGAAAGACTTCGGAAAACTCGTAAGATATCAACGGGCAGGGATATCTTAAATTCGTTGTATAAAACAATGATGGTCATCTTAAGACACCATTCATCTCGACTCTACGAAGGATCGGAGATCTTCCAAAAAACTCGATATCGAAACAGGAGTATTCTTTCGAGGAAATCGTAGAAACAGCTGAGATCCGAAAAACGACTCGAAAGGGACCAAACACGATCGGACGATCCATTTACGATTTTCTAAGATAGATACGACGGTTTATGTTTATCTTCACATAACAAGATAAATGTTAAAATTCCGAGAAAGATAAATTTCAAGTTTCCCGATAAACACGAAGACCGACGAAAATGGAAAAAGCCCGATTCGCAGCCCAAAAGGAGAATAGACCGTCATAAGGAGGAGTATATAAAAAAGCTTGGGGAGAGAAGCAAAGGGAACAGAAAAATCTGAGAAAGAGAGAGCAGATCCGAAATCCAGAGACTTAGAGAATTCCTTCTAGCTTAGGGAACCTAGGGCTTAGGTGGTTAGACTAGCGGGGCAAGACTTAGAACGTTTTGCCGCCTGCAGTTCTGTCGTTTCCTTTTTAGCATATCCTATCTCTCTGTTTTCGGAAGAATATTGTATCCAACTTATCGTTCATTTAATAATAATGCCTTAGAGTATTTTATCCGCTATGTTATTGTCATATTTTTACTTTATCGATTTCGTTTGGTTGTCGCAGAGAATCTAAGCCTTCACGGAAAATTGAGTTTACTTAGTTTTCCTACGATTTACTTAACTAAAATCGACAGTGCGAATTTCAGTTCCCACAGTCTTCTTCTGTCCCCTTAGTTTCCCTGAAAAGCATCAACATTATGTGTGAAAAGTAAGCTTCCTCAAAAGGTTTCTCTACAGGGATCCTTAGAACTCTCTTTCTGAAGTTTTCCATCTCTGCTTCATTAGCTCCCCTTTTAAGGTGCTTGACAATCTTCTCTTTCCTTTATCTTAGAACTCTTCCTAGGTTTTCCTTTTCTGTCTCCATGTGCTCAATGATATCCGTAGGATTCTTCATGATGGCTGTCGGAAGGGTTTCGGAAAGTTTAGACTGCTCCCAGAATGCGTTAATTTGTGTTACATCGATCTTCGGTAGTTGCACTCGGCGATGAGGTATGGTGTATCGAACGACAGAGACTCCTGTATGTCGGTCGATATTGTTGTCGCCGGATCCGTCGATTGAAAGGTTTCTGTATCGATCGATAGGATCTGAAGTCGGGTCGACTTCCATAGGGGCGGGTGGATGTGGGTGTCTAGCTGCAAAGGCTTCGTGTGATATGATCTTGATGGAATTGCGTTCGTTGGAGGGCTCCTCGAAGTCTATCGATCGATAATCGTCAAAGTTTATCAATCGCTTCGCTTTTGGTGATATCGATAGATGTCGGGTAGATGATGTCAATCGATATGAGTCGAATCCGGTTTCAGGTGTGTCCTCATGTGTCGAATCTTGCAGCTTTTCTTGCTTGACCACTTGCCAAAAATCATCATCCATGATAGCATTGACGTGGTGGTTAGCAGCAAACTCTCCTTGTCCCTTTGCTAAAGCTTCTTGTTTCTTCAAAGTTTCTCCTGTCTGAACCACCAGAGTTTCCACTTTCTTCACATAGGTACTTAAAGCATCAAGATTTCTGTTTAGGGTGGCGTAGACAGAGTCAAACTTCCCATTGAAATCCACCTGTAGCTTTTGCTGGCTCTCCATAACTCTTTCCAGCATCTCTTGTAGCTTGCTTTCCTGGGTGGGTGGGGGTGGAATGGTGTAGAATTAGTTTCCATAACTCATGTTGTTGTTGGGGTTGCTGTTGTTGTAGGTGGCTTTCTGTGAACTAGGGTTGCAGTTGCTCCTCTGTCCTGAGAAGTTCGTGTTTTCTCCTGGAACTCCAGATCTATGAAATCTTGCTCCACTGATCCAGTTCACATCTTCCTCTATGTGTTCCTCTCCAGCTGCATTTTCTGCATCCTCAACTGAGCAAATCCGCTTGTTTAGTAACTTCTAAACATTGTCCAGCTGTGCTTGAAATTCATTAATCTGTTCCTTTCCAAGGAATGATATAGATTTTGCCTTGATAGTGTTCCTCGTGATGTTGCTTGAAGCTAAGTTATCAATTAACTTCACAACATCTTGTGGATTCCTTGTGCTGAAATTTCCTTCACTAGCTGTATCAAGAGACATCTGATACTTCAAAGCGATGCCTCGGTAGAAAGTGTAGAGTAGTTGCACATTGTTGAATCCATGGTGCGGACAGTCGCGCTGGTAGGATTTGAATCTGTTCCAGATATCCTTGAATGACTCTCCAGGATCCTGAGTGAATGTAGAATTCTTCCTCCTCCAGTCTTCAGCGTGTGAATCATCAAAGGAGTTACGCACGAATGCATTTTTGATGTCCTTCCAGGTAGTGAGAGAACCTGGTGGTAGTTGCCACAACCACTGCAAAGCTTCTCCTGATAGAGAGTATTTGAAAAGCTTGCAGAGAAGGTAGTCTTCAGGGACTCCATTGGCTTTGATGGCATATATAAGTTCCTCGAACCTCTCTAGATGGTCCATAGGATGCTCATGGGATAACCCACAGAAGGGTATCTGTCCCACAAGTTTGTCGTACTGCAGCTTGAGCTCGAAATCTCCTCTTTGAATGGAGGGAGGGCGGATGGCTGATCGGTTGGTGTAGAACTGATCTGGACGGTTGTAGTCAGCCAAGGTTCTAGCTCTGTTAGCCTCATCTACAGGTTGGATGAAGTCTGTAGGTGCAGTGTCTTGCTCAGGAATGATTTCCTTTTGAGCATTCNTCCATTCTCATCGGTTGTGAGAATAATAGGTGCTACCATGACTTGGCAGGTAGTATCGATCGATGTAATGTGATTAATATTGATCGATGTCGGATGAAAGATATCGGTCGATGAACAGTTGTTGATGTCGATCAGTGGGGCGGGGCGAGTATCTGTCGACGAATGGTTGTTGATGTCGGTCGATTGGACGGTGCGAGTATCTGTCGACAAAGAAGGTGTCTCTGTCGACTGTGGTAGGCGAGTATCGTTCGACAAGGTGTAGTTGATGTCGATCGATGTGGAACGTAAGTTCTTGCGGATGCTACGTTCCAAACTGTGGGGGTCTTCTGAGTACACAAATTGAGGATTCTTGTTGCTTCTGGTACTGCTCCGCATGTACCTTAAAAAGACAAGTAAAATTTTTTGCGTCAGAAGGTGATTAAGCAGTAACAAATAACCTATACCTAATCAGATTAAATCTAATGGCGATGTTAGCTCCCCGGCGCTAGCGCCAAATTTGATATCACTCAAATTACTCTAAGGAGTGATTTACTCTCTCAAATAAGAGGTTCATATGTAGTACTTAGGGATCAAATCATGGGGAGCGAAAGAACACAAAAGATTGTAATCTTTAGAGACTCAGCTAGGTTGAAATAGGTTTAAATATAAATTGCAGCTGTGAGCAATGATAAGTTGCTCAAGAGAATGAATTTTAGGTTGTAAGTAATAAGATAAAGTAGTAAGATTCAAGGTTACTATTCAGTTAGATCGGGATTATAATCCTATAGATTTTTTAATGAGTTGCTTGATACTAAAGAACTTCAATTCTTAGATTTGTCTAATATCTATCGTTTATTAGACTCGGCTATTGATCTGACTGCCGAAAATATCGATCGATGTTTTGACAACTTGTATCGATCGATATGTTTGTCGTCGATCGATTACTTTATTTGAGTATCGGTCGATATAGCTTCAGATCGAATTGAATATATGTTCACCAAGATCATATACCGGCTCTCGCTTAACCCTAGAGGATCTCAGCTTATATAAGATGATGTCAGGAGAATGATTTATGAATTAAATCACTTCCAAGATCATATTCTAGTTAACTACTCTAGAATAAACATTAGGGTTCATCAGGATAATGAGTATACAACTCAACAGTCTATAGTTGGGGCTAATCCCTCATAACTATTTGAACCCTAAATCTAAAAAAGGAATATACTCAGACATGACTGAGTGACTCATAGCATCAAAGTAATAATAGAGATTCATTTAGAAGACCGAACACTCAAGTTTCTCTTGATAACAAAACTCTTTGTATCTTTCTTCTAATATTAGAATTCTATAACCTTTGATGAAAACAGAATTACGATGAAAAGAATACTTTTATTGATAAGTAAGAAGTACTAGAACAATGAGCTGTAAAAGCTTCACTTTGCCAAAACACATAGGCAAAAGTTTAAATACTGAGTACAATTAGGTTAAAAACTCGTCAGGGGAATTATTGTAATAATGGGAAATCTTGGGCTTCAAGTCGATTGAGAATATTCATTCTTCTTCTGCACGCTCGATATCGATCGATAGTACTAGGCGTACATCGATCGATGGAGTATCTCGTCATCGTTTCTTCGGATGCGTCGTCGATCGATTACACATAATGTGTATCGATCGATATGTATCACTAGATATCGACGTTCACGTCTGATTTTATAGTCATCTCGGGAAAACTCTCCTTTAAGCTCCATAATGGCACCTAAAACGTCACTTTATTCCAAAATGCCCTTCAACCTGAAAGCATACCTAAAAGACTCCAAAACATAAACATATATGGTAAAATCATAGAAATACCATGGGTAAAAGTGGGTCAAAATCATGGTATATCATGCTACATCGATCTTCGGTAGTTGCACTCGGCGATGAGGTATGGTATATCGGGCAACAGCGACTCCTGTATGTCGGTCGATATTGGTGTCTCTTGATCCATCGATGGTAATGTATTTGTATGGATCGATAGGGTCTGAAGTCGGGTCGACTTTCATAGGGACGGGCGGATGTGGGTGTCGTGCTGCGAAGGCTTCCTGTGACATAATCTTGATGGAATTGCATTCGTTGGAGGGTTCCTCGAAGTCTATCGATTGATACTCGTCAAAGTTTATCGATCGCTTTGCTTTGGGTGATATCGATCGATTTCGGGCAGATGATGTCGATCGATATGAGTCAAATCTTGTTTCTGGTGTGTCCTCAACTGTCGAATCTTGCAGCCTTTCTTGCTTTACCACTTGCAAAAAATCATCATCCAGGATAGCATTGACGTGTTGGTTAGCAGTAGACTCTCCTAGTCCCTTTGCTAAAGCTTCTTATTTCTTCAAAGTTTCTCCTGTCTGAACCACCTGAGTTTCCACTTTCTTCACATAGGTACTCAAAGCATCAAGCTTTGTGTTCAGGGTGGTGTAAACAGGGTCAATCTTTCCATTGAAATCCACCTGTAGCTTCTCCTGGCTCTCCAAAACTCTTTCCAGCATCTCTTCTAGTTTGCTTTCCTGGGTGGGTGGGGGTGGATTGGTGTATAATGAGTTTCCATAACTCCTATTGTTGTTGGGGATGCTGTGTAGGTGGGTTTCTGCGAACTTGGGTTGTAGTTGCTCCTCTGTCCTAAGAAGTTCCTGTTTCCTCCTGGAATTCCAGACCTCTGAAATCATGCTCCACTGATCCAGTTCACATCTTCCTCTGTGTGTTCCTCTCCAACTGCAGTTTCTGCATCCTCAACTGAGCAAATCTGCTTGTTTAGTAACTTCTGAACATTGTCCAGTTGTGCTTGAACTTCATTAATCTGCTCCTTTCCAAGGAATGATGCAGATTTCACCTTGACAGTGTTCTTCGTGTTGTTGCTTGCAGCTAAGTTATCGATTAACTTCACAACATCTTGTGGATTCCTTGTGCTGAAGTTTCCTTCACTGGCTGTACCAAGAGCCATCTGATACTTTAAAGCGACCTCTATAGAAGGTGCAGAGTAGTTGCACATTGTTGAATCCATGGTGTGGGCAATCGCGCTGGTAGGATTTGAATCTGTTCCAGGTATCCTTGAATGATTCTCCAGGGTCCTGAGTGAATGTAGCAATCTTCCTCCTCCAGTCTTCAGCACGTGAATCATCAAAGAAGTTACGCAAGAATGCGTTTTTGATATCCTTCCAGGTTGTGACAGAACCTAATGGTAGTTGCCTTAACCACTGCAAAGCTTCTCCTGATAGAGAGTATTTGAAAAGCTTGCAGAGAAGAGAGTCTTCAGGGACTCCATTGGCTTTAATGGCAGATATGAGATCCTCGAACCTCTTATTGACCCACTTGGGGATGCTGGAAGGTTTGCAGTGGTGACATATCGATCGACATTAGAGCTGAGAGGTACAAAAAATCCTGCTAACATGATCGTATTTGCTACATTATTTATTTTACCTTTTGGACAAAATAACATTGAGGACAGTGTTGTTTAACTCTGGGGGGGGGGGGATTCCACTAACATTTCTCGTCTTATGTTATTTATTCTCGTTTTATTTCAAGAAAAAAAAAGGATTTTTCAAAGAAGGAAGCAATGATTAATTTGATCTATACTCGTTATCTAACCACTCTTTAGCACCATTCTTAGATTTGTCAATTGCATAAAGTATTATAGATGATAAAGTGGAGCACCTGTCACCTATGACAACACTTTTCATGATTGTTTTGAAGAACCAAAGCTGATTTCCAAACTAACCTGACAACCTATTGCTTGTCTTGGGGCTTGGTATACAAGGGATCAAAATCCTCTAGCAAGTCTGGAAGGTAATAGTCTGTGTGCTTCTGATTCCCTTCCTTCTCTCTCTTCGCATCCTATCGAAAGAAAGAAAAGAATTGTATAACAGAGGTGAAATGATTTCTTGAGAAGTAGAGTGGTAGGAGTGATTCCTGCGACCCCATTATTCTACTTCAAAAGAATGATCAAAGTGAGGGGTAGGAGTGACTCCTGCGACCCCATTATTCGCTTGTTTAAAAAGATATATGTGTTACTAAGTCAGTGAGATGATACAAATATAGCCTTTGTGGCTATCAATGTTCATTAAATTTGAAACTATGAGGATCCAGAGAAGAGAGAAAAAGAGGGAAGAAAGGAATCAGAGAAGACTGCCTGTGTGTTCAGAAACTTACTTGAGTTGAGTCCATGTGTTACTTGATCGATACTCCCAAGGTAAAGCCTGCACCTTTATTTTATGCATAAATGAAATCAGTAGAGGGGAAAGACGAACATAATTGCTAAGTTGTTGGCTAGATGAATTTAGTTGCTAAGGTAGGATATGGAATAATGTACCTCTAAGATTGATAGATATATGATGTTGTTTGCGACAAATGAGAGGTGATGATTTTAAGTTTAAAGATTACAGGAGCTTCCGCCTTTCAAACCTTTTCTAGACCAATGTCCGGTTATTTGCTTGAGGACAAGCAAAAGGATTAGTCTGGGGGAGTTGATATGTCATGGATTTTACCCATTTTTAACCATGATTTATATATGTTTTTGGAAACAAAAGAATGCTTTAGTGTCGTTTTAGAGCTTTTTCAGATTCATGTACTCACTGGTGTAAAATAGCTAAAATGGAGCTAAAATAGAGACTTTATGAAGATATTAGCCAAATGACATCTTACACCATCGATTGATATACATTATGGAAATCGACCGATAGAAGATAACCAAGATTGATCGATTGAAGCCATTCAACATCGATCGATACTGAAGTCTCCCGAGTCATTAATTACAAATTAGAAGCCATAATTGCTTCTAAAAAGTTTGTTAATTACACCTTAAGTCCTTGGCTGCCTGTTAGGCTGCATTAATAGGGTTTTGAACTAGTTTAGAGGCAGACTTGCCTATAGACCTTTTTGAAGACCTAAGTTGGAGAGAAGCACTTTGTTACACCATTAAGAGAGCTTAGGAGTAGAGAGAGAGATCTGAACTACAATCATAGAGAAGATCTTGAACTCCCTTTGTTTACTTATTTATTGTTTCTCATATTATTTCTATTTAAAAGTATTATTCAAACCATCATGATTTTGTCTCTCATGAATATGTTTGAGTAGTCTCTATTGTTAGATTTAGGTTTCTCACCAAGGGTAGCTAATGTATTGAATCAAATTATTATTAGGGTGTTTAAAATATAATTCTTCCTCTAGTTGCATTTAACGCTATGCAAAGGATTGATCACCCTTAACCTAGATTTTAGGATTAATTTGTACAAGTGAGAACTTGGCAAATACCTGAAACCAAACTAGTTAGATCTATTTCTACTAAGCCTAGACGAGAGATTCTGCTTAGTAAGGATTAGAGAACCAATTCAAACTCGCCCTTAAAATTCACTAGAAACTATATCGACCGATAAGACAATAGTCCTTTCAACTGATATAGCGAAAGATAAATCGATCGATATCTTTACACAAGTATCGATCGATACTTTCCTGCGGTTATCGTACAATAGTACTTAACCCGAGATCTAGTAGAAGATAACCATATAGTTTGAGTTCAGGATTATGTATACTAAAAACCTTAGCAGTCTAGATACATGTTATACCTGAGAAATACCTAAATCTAACTACCCTTTAAACCTTTTAACAAACCAAAAGCAATCAACCAAGAAATCACTTGCTTATCATTTAATTATTGTTTTAAAACCTTTCAGTCTAGCTTTATTTCGAAAACCAAATAATCTGTTGTGTAATCCTAGAGTCTCTGTGGATTCGATCCCTAAGTACTACAATTGAACCTCTTTTGATGAGAGTAATTCACTCCTTAGGGTAATTTGAGTGGTATCAAATTTAAGTTGATATGTCATGGATTTTACCCACTTTTAACCATGATTTATATATGTTTTTGGAAACAAAATGATGTTTTTAGTGTCTTTTAAGAGCTTTTTCAGGTTCAGGTACTCATTGGTGTAAAATAGCTAAAATAGAGCTAAAATGGAGACTTTATGAAGATATTAGCCAAAAGACATCCTACACCATCGATTGATATACATTATGGAAATCGACCGATAGAAGATAACCAAGATTGATCGAATGAACCCATTCAACATCGATCGATACTGAAGTCCCCCGAGTCATTATTACAAATTAGAAGCCCTAATCGCTTCTAAAGAGTTTGTAAATTACACTTTAAGTCCTTGGCCAGCTCTTAGGCTATATTAATAGGGTTTTGTACTAGTTTAGAGGCAGACTTGGCTAGAGACCTTTTTGAAGACCTAAGTTGGAGAGAAGCACTTTGGTACACTATTAAGAGAGCTTAGGAGTAGAGAGAGAGAGATCTGAACTGCAATCACAGAGAAGATCTTGAACTCTCTTTGTTTACTTATTTAATGTTTCTCATATTATTTCTATTTAAAAGTATTATTCAAACCATCATGATTTTGTCTCTCATGAATATGTTTGAGTAATTTCTATTGTTAGATTTAGGTTTCTCACCAAGGGTAACTAATGTATTGAATCAAATTATTGTTAGCGTGTTTAAAATATAATTCTTCTTCTAGTTGCTTTTAATGCTATGCTAAGGATTGATCACCCTTAACCTAGATTTTACGATTAATTTGTACAAGTGAGAACTTGGCAAATACCTGAAACCAAACTAGTTAGATCTATTTCTACTAAGCCTAGACGAGAGTCTCTGCTCAGTAGGGATTAAAGAACCAATTTAAACTCGCCCTTAAGATTCACTAGAAACTATATCGATCGATAAGACAATAGTCCTATCGACCGATATAGCGAAAGGTAAATCGATTGATATCTTTACTCTAGTATCGATCGATACTTTCCTGCGGTTATCGTTCAATAGTACTTAACCCGAGATCTAGTAGAAGATAACCCTATAGTTGAAGTTCAGAATTATGAATACTAAAAACCCTAGCAGTCTAGATACATGTTATACCTAAGAAATACCTAAATCTAACTACCCTTTAAACCTTTAAAACAAACCAAAGCAATCAACCAAGTAATCACTTGCTTATCATTTAATTTACTGTTTTAAAACCTTTCAGTCTAGCTTTATTTCGAAAATCAAATAATTTGTTGTGTAATCCTAGAGTCTCTGTGGATTTGATCCCTAAGTACTACAATTGAACCTCTTTTGATGAGAGTAATTCACTCCTTAGGGTAATTTGAATGGGATCAAATTTAAGTTGAAATGTCATGAATTTTACCCACTTTTAACCATGATTTATATATGTTTTTGGAAACAAAAGGATGCTTTTAGTGTCCATTTAGAGCTTTTTCAGGTTCAGGTACTGATTAGTGTAAAATAGCTAAAATTGAGCTAAAATAGAGACTTTATGAAGATATTAGCCAAACGACATCTTACACCATCGATCGATATACATTATGGAAATCGACCGATAGAAGATAACCAAGATCGATCGAATAAACCCATTCAACATCGATCGATACTGAAGTCCCCCGAGTCATTATTACAAATTAGAAGCCCTAATTGCTTCTAAAGAGTTTGTTAATTACACTTTAAGTCCTTGGCCAGCTGTTAGGCTATATTAATAGGGTTTTGTACTAGTTTAGATGCAGACTTGGCTAGAGACCTTTTTGAAGTCCTAAGTTGGAGAGAAGCACTTTGGTACACTATTAAGAGAGCTTAGGAGTAGAGAGAGAGATCTGAACTGCAATCACAGAGAAGATCTTGAACTCCCTTTTTTTACTTATTTAATGTTTCTCATATTATTTCTATTTAAAAGTATTATTCAAACCATCTTGATTTTGTCTCTCATGAATATGTTTGAGTAGTCTCTATTGTTAGATTTAGGTTTCCCACCAAGGGTAACTAATGTATTGAATTAAATTATTGTTAGCGTGTTTAAAATATAATTCTTCTTCTAATTGCTTTTAATGCTAAGCTAAGGATTGATCACCCTTAACCTAGATTGTAGGATTAATTTGTACAAGTGAGAACTTGGCAAATACCAGAAACCAAACTAGTTAGATCTATTTCTACTAAGCCTAGACGAGAGTTTCTGCTTAGTAGGGATTAGAGAACCAATTCAATATTGCCCTTAAGATTCACTAGAAACTATATCGATCTATAAGACAATAATCCTATCGACCGATATAGCGAAAGGTAAATCGATCAATATCTTTACTCAAGTATCGATCGATACTTTCCTGCGGTTATCGTACGATAGTACTTAACCCGAGATCTAGTAGAAGATAACCCTATAGTTTGAGTTCGGTATTATGAATACTAAAAAATCTAGAAGTCTAGATACATGTTATACCTGAGATATTGTGGGAACCAAAATTCGCACTGTCGATTTTGATAAGTAAAAAACGGAGGAAAGCCAAGTTAACCCAACTTTCCCTGAAGGTCCGGATTCTCTGCGACAGCCAACGACAAGTGACCGAACAAGTGCGGAAAATATGGAAAGATGACAAAAGACGAAAATCGTACAAAAAAGGTTTTGTTAAGAGTTGGGACTGGACCTTAAGAAAGGTTGCCTACGTACCCCTTTCGAGGATCAAGTCGGACGTAGTTCAGTTAGAAAGATTTGGACAAGAGATCGAACTGCCTGGCGGAGCTCGTCTAGTACGAGTGTTTGTCATAGAAACGGGCGTGTCGAGAATAACGCC
>OVBX01005750.1:0-12664 GCA_900406325.1 Erucastrum elatum
ATATAATATCATTTGAGATCAAATATGAAATGCATTCGAGGTCAAACAACATATCTATATGAAATTCACGATAATTTTATACTATATTTAGAGTTTTTGTTTTCTAATAATTTTATTAAATAAATTTATATGTGTTTTGATGAAATTATTTTATTTTATTATTTTCAGATAAAAAATTCATTATTAAAAAAATATTTTTCATTTTAATGTGAAAAGTAAAATAAAAAAACTAAAAACTAAAAACCAAAATCTAAAACAACCATTCATGTTTTTCTTTTAGAAAAAAAACTATTGCAAAATTAAAAACCAAAAATCAAAAACTATAAATGAAACCAAAAACTAAAAAACAAAAACCAAAATCTAAAATATAAATACTAGAAAAACAATCATCACCATGTTTTCATACGGTTAAGTCTGTACATGTGTCATTTTCACAATTTTTTTACATCGAAAAGCAATCAAACAAAATTACACATTGAAAGTTTAGATAATCAGTGTCTAGTATATAAAAAATTCTAACTCTAATTAGTACGAAAATTTTTGGAAAGGAATTCAAAAATAAATCAAGCCTCTTAGAGATTAATTTGACTATTATTTTTAAGTTTTGGATGTAATTTTTGTTGATACACGAAAAAAATAGTTTGACATGTATTTTAAGTGAATATTAATTATTTTCTCCATATATATATATATGTGATCTTAAAGTATGTGTAACATCAATGTAAATATTTTATACAAAATGAGAAATGTAAAGTAGAAATATAAAAGTAAATATATTCATTCAGATTCATATATTACCTGTTCGGGATCAAATATTCAATCTCTACTGAATTAATATTTGTTCGGATATTTTGCTAGATTTTGGTATGGGTTTTTCCGATCGGGTAAAATGCCGACCCATACCAAAATGAATATAGAACCTGGGCCCTAAAATTGATTGAGAGCCCAATATATTCTGTGATGCGTACGTGGCAACTTAGTCCACCTGTTATCGTGTCTCGTCTCGCTTTCTTAGTTGGTCCTCAAAAATTCTCTGACGTTCTCTACTTTCATCGTTTCGGACTCTAATCTCTTATGGGACAAGAGACCAAAAAAATGTCTACAACCACCAAATTTAATCTATAGAAGGACAACAACTACAAATTACTATATTACCCTTAATGAATGAGTAAGAGAGACCATTAGATCTTTTTATGTTTGTTTAAATCTGAACCGTCGGATTATAAGGAAAAAAGATAATATTATATTTACGGAAATACCATTAATGAAGTATCAACCATGACCATTAGATCATATTTATACGATTTAATCTTAACCACAAGATTACATCCATATCTTCTTCTTTCTTTTTTCTTTTAATCTCATCCACATGATCATTTTTTCCTTCTTCAATTACAGCCACACGATTTTCCTTATTTCATTCTTTCATTCGATTGGGTAAAACTTGTATAACTCGTACAACTTAACATATATATATTTTAAGCTGATATATAAATGTGATAATCTATATAGAATATGTATCTACTATAATTAACACGTTTAGTAAATCATATTTTTATATATGAAATAAACAAACAAATATCCTAATTGGTATATGATGACAAAATTTCATTTTTATTTGAGATTTATTAATTACCCTAGTCATATCTATAATATTATTTGAGAAGTGATTTGGTTTATGTGTCAGCTTCTCCATAATTTTAGGTATTTTTGCATAATTTTAGGTAATTTATTTATTTTTTATGTTTTAATAATTTTAGTTTTGATTATTTGTCATATTCTTCATAATTTAGGTTATTTATTTATTTTTCATGTTCTTAATAGCTTTAATTGGTAATTGGTAATTTTATTTATTTGTCATATTTTTGAATAATTTTAGGTGGTAATTTTAGTTTTGCTTACTTTTCATACTGTTCATATTTTCATGATTTTATGATATTTTACTTATTTGTCATATTTTACTATTTTTAGAAGCTTATTTGTTATATTTCATTATCTACGTTTAGTCATTAATTTTAATTCATAACTTTTTGAATTGTTAGTTTTTAAACATTTTAGTGATTATTTAATAAATATTTTTATTATATTCAGAGATAATTATTATTAAAGAGTTTTATCAAATTTTGGAAATAATTTATAGCCTTATTAAGATGTTTAATTTAATAATATTAAATTGTTTTTTTATATTTTAAAAAGAAAATTCACTTCACTTTTATGCCATCAAATTATCCCACCAATCAGAAAAGCTAAGTAATTCGATTCATTCACATCAAGATTTTAGAATTTATATTATGCATGAAACATTGCTTTTACGAATTTGAATTGAAAGGTGATAATGTAAAAAATACAATCTCTTGCCATTTTGTTTTTAAAATCCAGCTTTTACTAGGCATATATAATTTATTAATTTTATTTTAAAATTTTTTGTTAAATATAATTATGTTTTTCATTATTATAAATTTTATTAATATGTGTCACCATAAACTCATATGAAAAAAATTCATATAAAATACAATTAAAATTTTGATGAAGAAGTGTTTGATTTTCATAAACTTCACTGATAATTGCTAATGGTTTATTTTATAGATTTATCTTTTATGTTATTTTAAGGTATTAGTAAAAATTTATTAGATTATTATGATGATGATATGTTTTACATGTGTAATAACAAAAATTATATCTTCTGATTAATTTAATATTTGAATCTAATTAAACAATATAGATTAGAATTTAAAAAATTGTTAAAAATTGAATTAGTTAGATATATATTAATCCGCACAAGTGTGCGGACCACCACCTAGTTATCATGATAAACAAACATCGAATATATTTTTACAGAGCTATGAAGTGAAAATATTGGTACAATCCTTAAACTTAGACATATAAACAATTGGTTTACTTTTATTATATATTAGACGAGTATTACTAGTATAACTGGTACAACTTTCACATTTAAGAAACTGAGAAAACTAAATTGGTATTCTATATGAGAAAAACAATCAAACATCTCTGTTGGTATGTACCTGTAAAGTTTCTCTTAATCTATTTGAAGTTTTTGAATTTTTTTTCTGAAAATTATTATAGAACTCCACAAGTTTACATGATCTACCTTATACTTTTAAGGTTTGTTAATTTCTTTCCCCACTTAATTTTTGAAAAACATACATGAAATATATTTTTACGAAATTGATGACTTTATTGTGACCGGGCAAATACATGTAAACATAAATAAAGAGTACAACTGAGGTAATTGTATTTATTATATGGTACAACTAATATTTTTTGATTCAGCTGCAAGAGTACAACTATGCACAAACTGGTATAACTCAAAAACTAGTACAACTATGTACATGATGTACAACTGGAAAACTGGTACAACTACTTATTATTTTATTTAGTATAAATGAATATGCTACCTTTAACCAAAGTGCATTCTCAACCATTAAATCATTTCATCTCTCCTTTAATATGAGCCGCACGATATTTCTTCTCTTTTCTCTCTTTCGGTTGGGACCCACTTCCTCTTTTTCTCAACCCTAGAATCACTGTGGACACCACCATCGAGCTTTTTTGTCTTAGTCTCGACTTCACTATTCTTTACCGCTTCTCTCTCCTTCTTCACTGTGTATTCTTCTTCTTCGTTGCGGCATCTCTTTTCTTCACAGTAAACTTCTTTTTGTTCATCGCCGGTGAGTTACTCTTACTCATTGTGTATGCTACCTCTTTCATTGTCGGGTGACTAGTGTTTATTGGAACCATGATTGAGTTTATTCTTGGCTCTGCATCTATTTTTTTGGCTTTAAGAGCAAAAAGATGAAGATGATTTTTTTTTTTGAAAATAGTACAACTAATATAACTAGTACAAATTGTAAGCAAATCATTATCCAAATATTATTAAAAATATATTATTCATGTATTTGATATATGCATATGAGAAAGACTAGACCAACATATTTTTTTGGTTCTACATCATCTTTTTTTCAATCATCTTCGTACACTGAAAACAAAAAAAAAAATCACCAAATTTATTGTAAAGTTGTATTAGTTATACATGTTTTACTTGTATTAGTTATAATGGTTATACTTAATCTATTTATACTAGTTATACTCACTGTAGTTGTACTAGTTGTACTAGTTAGAGTTATACTAGTTGTATTGGTTGTACTTTGCGTTCTTCTTTATTTTTAAATCTTGTACTTAAAAGATGAAAATTTATTCTAGATAAAAGATAATTGATGAAACAAACTTTGGGTTGATCGATTTGGAAAAAAAAAGATAAATTTGATGTATGGTTAAAGAAAAAAATTGATTTTGTTTTAAAGCGGAAAAAGAACATTAATGGACAAGAAAAAAAAGAAGAAGAAAATTAAGGTTAAAATTGGGTTGGATTTTGAGTTTGGATATGGGTCAAATCTGGGTAGGATAGTAATGACATAAACTAGTAAATATGTTATCTTACAATCTTTTCTCCATAGTTTTGATTTATTTTTAATTCATTTTTTAATTAAAATAAAAGAGGTCCATCGTAGGTTTTTTTAGCCTCTCTTGTCCCATTCCAGAATTTAATCCCATCGTTTCCTCCGTTTTTAAAAGAAGATCAAGATTCACATCACCAAAAGCAAAACAACCAANTCTTTCATCGTTTCCTCCGTTTTTAAAAGAAGATCAAGATTCACATCACCAAAAGCAAAACAACCAACGCCTTTATCGCCATGGACGCCATTGATTCCGTCGTTGATCCTCTCAGAGACTTCGCTAAGGATAGCATCCGTCTCGTCAAGCGTTGCCACAAACCAGATCGCAAAGGTATCTGTTCTGCTTTGAAATCTATTGATTCTGCTGGATCTTGATCTGTGAATTGACCTAAGCGATGGGTGTTGATATTTCGTTGTAGAGTTCACCAAAGTTGCAGTTCGTACGGCGATAGGGTTTGTAGTGATGGGATTCGTGGGATTCTTTGTGAAGCTCATCTTTATTCCCATCAACAACATCATCGTCGGCGCCACTTAGGTATATCCTAAGTTGGCTTCTCCTCTGATTGGATTATACAATCGTGTGTTCTCAGTTGCGTCAAGAAGAAAGGTCTTTTATGTCATATACAAGTCTAGAATCTGACAATATAAATTTTGTGTTGAACATTGTTTCTCAAGGACGAAATTTGCCTTTTTAGTAATCAGGATTTGAAAACTGTTGTTTGGTTTTACTTAGGGAACTACTCTTCTAAGTCTTTGTTTGGTGTGTTTGCAGGAAGCAAGGAACAGAGTTTTGAGTGAGAAAAATTAGAGTTTTGCTGTTACAAGAAGTCACATGTCAGTTATGTTTTTATGTAATCGGACTCCATTTGTTTCTCTGTGTTTTTATTCTTTCTTAATTTTGTTCACAACTGAAAAAATGTGAATTGTCTTGAATGTGGAGCAAACTAAATTCAGGAAGTTGTGACCTAGGAGTCATATATACACTTGGTCTGTCTCTCTTTTATACCACAAATCTCAACCTCTCACCCCTATATGGTTAACAATACAGAAAGACAGGCTTGTGAAACACATTGCAAACATATGAGCACAAACCTTCAGGATTTGTACCGTTATACCATTATATTCCATTTTAAAATTTGAAATATCGCATGATTATACATTTTTTGTTTTTGTAACACATGGTTACAACTTGGTAGATTAAGATCATAACATCTAACTTGCGAATGTTCATATTGTTCGAGCAGAATTTAGAATATATCCGGTCCAATAAAGACCAATCAAACTTGTTAAACTGACAATATTGATGTCATCTATGTTCTAATCAAAAAGGTCATTTTGCAGCCTGAGGTAGCAAGCTCCAAGTCTAACAAATAATAACTAATATATAGTTTGTCACTGCAGTCAAACGGTTACGCAACATGCAGAGATCCTCCGAGCAAGTCACGACACATACATCCTAAATATGCAGGGTAGTTGGAGAGAGTTGACACATTTTTTAACACACTTTTACTTGCCATCATTTTAACACACTTTTTTACTTAGTTAGAATTCGGAAAAGAAAATTATTATATATTTATTTCAAAATTTGTTATTATTTTTGGATTTTCTTTTTTGTCACATTATTTAATGTTTTATCTTTAAGAATTTCTGAGTAAACGTAGAAAATATAGGGCTAAGGATATGGTTAGAATTTACAGTTTGAAAATCCCATTTCTTCGAATAGCCACAGTGTCAGTTGTGGCTAACCTTTCTACTGATTATGCATGAATAATTGTAGATATTATTGTCTACAATTTATTTCGAATAGCCAAAATGAACTTTGTAGCTAATTAGCCACAAAAATACATAATAGCCACAAATATGTTTATGGATATTTTGTGGCTATAATATTTTAGGCACAAACAATTTGGGGCGATGTTGTGGCTACAAACAGTTTTTTTTTGGGTAGTGAAGATCTCGAATTACCATGCAAATCGGTGTTTTCATGGTGGTCACATTTAGGCCTCCTTACCTCTACCGCCAAATTTGTGAGGATAAGATAAAGTTGCTTCTAGGTTACACTATGCAAGACAAGAATGTATACATCAAAGTAAACAATTTTGATCGTATGCGGTCGAATGAATTTGTTTTCCTTCGCTCCTAGGGTTTTGATTTTAGAGGAGATAGTTGGTGTTTCCCATTAGGATTAGGAAAGATTCGTCTATATCCTGCCATATTCAAACTTTCATATATCTAAAAAAATTGTCTTCGGTACGAGAAAAACTCATGACCCCAAATCTGAAGGCTGGCTTCCTACTCTTAACTAGTGGAATTGCTCCTGAGTTAATTTATGTCCAACACTATCCATGAGTACAATATGTTTGGAACGAAAATATGTTACTTTCTCTTCAACGTAGTTCTCTACTTCAGCTTGTCAATCTTGAAGTTTGTGAATGCCTCAGTTTTGTTTTAAGAAAAATATTCACATCTTTGTGGAGACGTCATCAGTGTCAAATTATCTTAATACTCCCAATGCTCATGACTTGACATAATATAAGAATATCATTTCTCATGTGTTATCCAGTTATGATTCCCAGAACCATTTTCCTGGCTGTCTCAACCAATTGGTAATGGTTAGGGTTTGGCATGTCTTTTACTTCGCTTATGGTAATAATGAGATCTTTCCATTGATTTTACACTCCTTAGGCACGTCTTTAAATCCTTCGGCTCTTGAATCGCCTCTCCGTAGTTGGCTTTTGATTTTGAAGTTCACATCACTCGTTTCCTTTATATAAGATTCATTCTATAAATTGTTTTATTGCATAGGCAGAGTAAGTCAGAGTAGGACAAGGGGTCTACAAGATTATCTTGATTTGTGTGTCCTTGTTTATGATTTCAGTCTAGTTGTGTCCTTTCGTGGATATCCAAGTATGATCTTTGTTGCCACTAGCTATATGCTACAAGTTGTTTTTGCTAAATCTGCCTTACAGTCTCTTGACTTACAATATCAAATGTATCATCCATTTTATGATACATTTATTGGAGGGTTATCAACTTGGAAAGCTTATTTTGCTATCATGCGGACTTCAGTTTACTCTAATGATGATAGTCTGATTGGATCTGATATTTTGAGACGATAAATCCCTAAACATTTTATAAGAGATAATTTGGAGACTTATGTCTATGTATATAACTTCCAAAATATTTGTTGGCCCAGGCTAATATTCACTAAACTATAAGAAGTATTGGTTGGGTTGACTAATATGTAATGAAAGCTCTCGAATATATTGTCATGGTCGGCCAAAACGTATGTAACCGGCTTGCACAAAAACACTACTAAATGTAATTTGATTCATTATTACAAATCTTTATATTAATATTGGGGTCTTGTGCAGACAAAATAATTAGTTAAAGAAAGCGAATCAGAATGAAATTTTATGTTTATGCTACAGCTTTTCTTTGTAAAGAGAAAATACTATCTCACTAATTGACAAAAAAAAAAGAAAATACTATCTCACTACAAATGAATACGTTTCAGTGGATGCAATACGTTAAAATAAAGAACCATCAACTTGAACTTCGTGTGGAATCTGATATTAGTATATAAATAATAATAAAACAAAGACATCGAATTTCTCACTTCTCAGGTTACAGTTGATCCTTCATTTTCAGAACTCTATATAGTTCACTACCTTATCGTGAGTTTCTTGAAGATTTGTAACGCAACAACGCCCTTTTGTCATTACTTCAATTGTCAAATGTTAGATTTAGGCCAGTTAGCTAACTAGAGTTATTGACAATTTTTATTTAATCTTTAACTGAAATAGTTTGAGAGATACGCTAAAACAGGAATAGCTGGGAAAAACAACTCGACATAATTAAGGAACTTGCTATACGGAAATAGTACTATCATTTATCAAGAAACGAAGAAAATTCTTAATTAAGATATATCGATCGATATTTGATTTGATTTTTAGCTTTGCTGTTTCACTTAAGCAAATCCAATATTAGGTTGTGAATTCCTTTAACGTTTCTATTTTTTTTTTGTTACGTTTCTAGTTAATCAGTAAAGGTACAATAAAGACAAAGTTTAATTTGATGGTTTAACGAAAACATTATTTTGTATAAGATAGACTGATTAACAACTTAAGTATTGTATTTAAGTTGATGACTATAATTTATTCCATTTGGTTAATGGTTAATTCGTGTACCCAAAATGTTACATGTTCTGTATAGAAACAACTATGCTTTTTAAGCAACCGGACAAAAAATATAAAAATAGACCATAACTTCGATCAACTATGTTTTCTCGATAACGAGATCTAACCTATATAATTTCTAGTGATCGCAATATTCAACCGACTACAAATTTTTAAAACATGTAGAACATTTGGTAGACACTGTTTACTTTGTGCAAATCTTTGACTGTCGGATTTCCTATAAGTCGAAAAGTTTGGGAAATAAATGAAAATTAATTTCTAAAACCGTTATATAAACCATCTGCCATTCCACTCAAAAACAATCATCTCATAAACAGTCTCTAGCTATCAAAGTACCAAAAATGGCGGGCTACAACCTCGAAGCTATCGAAGCAGCACCGTTCAAGGAAGATGTGGACATTGTGATCCCAACGATCAGGAACCTTGACTTTCTAGAACAATGGAGGCCATTTTTCAAGCATTACCATTTGATCATTGTCCAAGATGGAGACCCTTCCATCAATATCCGAGTTCCAGAAGGTTATGACTATGAGCTCTACAACCGTAACGATATTAACAGGATCCTTGGTGCTAGAGCTCATTGTATTTCCTACAAGGATGGTGGATGTCGTTGCTTTGGCTTCATGGTTTCCAAGAAGAAGTATATCTACACCATTGATGATGATTGCTTTGTAAGTCGCTTTTGATATCCTCTCGTTATTAATGAAGTTTATATCATATTCCTTAACTCAATGCAATCCTTGAAAAAAAAAGGTGGCAAAGGATCCAAGTGGGAAAGAAATTAATGTCATAGCTCAACACATAAAGAACCTTGAGACACCTTCAACACCACACTACTTCAACACTCTCTATGACCCTTTTAGAGATGGAACTGACTTTGTGAGAGGATACCCTTTCAGTTTGAGGGAAGGTGTCACAACCGCCATCTCTCATGGCCTTTGGCTCAACATCCCTGATTACGATGCCCCGACCCAGCTCGTGAAGCCTCGTGAACGTAACATCAGGTCATAATATACAAATCAAGATCCTTGATTTTTAGTGGTTTTGGTTACTTACAATGTCCAAAAGATTTCGATTCAGTTGGTTATTATGTTATATGGGTCTCTGACGTATTTATAACTTGGATATAAACTCTACAATAGTCATTGCAGGTATGTTGATGCAGTGATGACAATCCCAAAAGGTGTATTGTACCCGATGTGTGGGATGAATCTTGCTTTCAATAGAGAGCTTATTGGACCTGCTATGTACTTCGGCCTTATGGGTGAAGGCCAGCCCATTTCCAGGTACGATGACATGTGGGCTGGTTGGGCAGCTAAAGTAGTGTGTGACCACTTGGGGTTTGGGGTCAAAACCGGTCTGCCGTATCTGTGGCATAGCAAAGCGAGTAACCCGTTCGTGAACCTAAAGAAAGAGCACAAGGGACTTCATTGGCAAGAAGAGATGGTTCCTTTCTTCCAAAATGTTCGTCTCTCCAAAGAATCTGACACTGCCGCTAAATGCTATATGGAGTTGTGCAAGATGACAAAGGAGAAGCTTACCGAAGTTGATCCTTACTTTGAGAAATTGGCTGATGCAATGGTCGCGTGGATTGAGGCGTGGGAGGAGCTTAACCCGCCAGTTGATGGAAAAGATGTCAAGGCTAAGTGATAATTAAAGAACTGAAGATGATGAGTGATGCCTGCTGTTACTGCATGAATAAGTACGTTTAAATCTGTTACTGTGTGGTCCTTTATTTATGTTTTCGTTTTGGAAGTGTGCTTCGTACAATAAGTTCTGTGATTGTTCTTTCTGTCATTTGTAAAAGAATACTTTGTGTGATTGATGCGTATACTATGTGTGATCGTTGCGTATACTTTGCTCGACATGTATCAAGCCTTATTGGAACATAATATAATGTGAGCTACTTTTCAGTTTTTTTTTGTCAGTCATGCTACTTTCAGTTACGTGGATGAATTCGTTAGTGTATTCCAACAAATATTTATTCTCATATCAAACGTAAGATTGTTTTTGTGACACCCCGCAGATCATGTTTGAGTATTTATAGAGGTGAAAGCAGAACTTTTCTGCATTTTCTCTTTATAGGAAAATCTAAGGAGACTACTTTTTTATAAGAAAAGAGGTAAAAATATGACGTCAAAAAAGGTAAAAACTCTAGGGTGTCATTACATGTGCATAAATAAAATGTTTATTGACAAAATAGCTAAAATCTTATTATATAAAGCTTGGTTTTCAAAGTTACTAATTAACACCATCGCGACACATGATAATTTATTATTTAAGATTATAATATGTATCAAAAAATTGTCCCAAAAAACATATATTTTCTCTTTAAAATATTTCTACGCTTATAATGATAATTTTCATTTATTAAAATCCTAATCAAAATGTTAAAACAAAAAAATAAATAATCTAATCCTATTATAAATCTTTGTAAGTTATTATTAAAATAAAACGATTTTTTAAATAAAAATGTCAAAAAGAAAAAAATTATAATAAAACGATTTTTAATAATATAACGATTTTTAATAATTTTTAATAAAATAAAACGATTTTTTTCAGAAAAATCATAGTAATTTTAATTATAGCAAAAACTATTCCAAAACCAAATTGTAATTATCCTTTTTAAAATATAAAACTAAAAAAAATGCAAAAGGCTAATGTGTGTTAATTGTCCTTTCTAATAAAGAAAGATAATTGTAAATAATTTTTTTTTTCCTTTTTAAAATATTTTTACTCTCATAGTGCTAATTTTATTTATTAAAATCTAATTAAAAAGTTCAACACGAAAAAAATAAATATTACATAGTAATTACCCTTTAAAAAAACTTAAACAAAAAAATATCAAAGACTGACTAATGTTAATTTTCCTTTATTAAAATCTTAATTAAAAAGATCATAACCCAAAAAGAATTATGATTATTCACATCTATATATATATAGAACTAAGATCTCTCATATTATCATCAAGCATAATTATTGATTCAAGAAAACTATAAAGTGGAGTTCAATATTCTTTCTTCTTATCGTTATAAAGTTATGTTTGATCGTTGTCATGATTATTATTTGATCGTTGTCATGCTTTTGAGTTCTGTCTTTTTTTTTATCGATTCTTATAAAGTTATGGTTGATCGTTGTCATGATTATAATTTGATCGTTGTCATGCTTTTGAGTTCTGTCTTTTTTTTATTTGAAACTTCTGAGTTCTGTGACATAGCAATACGTTTAAATTTATTGACACCACACCATAACATCGCTGTCACAAAAACATCGCTGTTACATAGCAATAAGTTTTAATTCACTACTANATTGAAACTTCTGAGTTCTGTGACATAGTAATACATTTAAATTTATTGACACCACACCATAACATCGCTGTCACAAAAACATCGCTGTTACATAGCAATAAGTTTTAATTCACTACTATGGTTTCTTAGGTGTGTTTGTCCTATTATTATTTTCTAACTGTAGTTATAATTTAATTTGTTACCAGAAATTATCAAGTAATGATGGCTTCATAAAAGTTATTTAACGCTATATCAGTTAAATAAAAATACGTCCTTACCATCGAACTGTGGTACGTCTTATTAGAAAGTGAGAAGCAAGACATTTAAACAAAAATAATGAGCTTATAGGAATGAATTTTCTCATGTTTGATGAGAAGGTAAATATTTGTATTCTAAATTTAAAAAATATTATATAGTTTGATTATTAAATATATATTTTTTATTATATAAGAAAATACTATTCAAGATTNTTAAATATATATTTTTTATTATATAAGAAAATACTATTCAAGATTGTGTACAAGGTTCTCTAATTGAAAAGTTTGGAGATGGATTACATGAAGGAGCTATTATTGAAATCTACAATTTTAATATGCAAGATTGCAAAAACTACAAAGACTCATATCATAAACTTCAAATCATAAACTTCAAATAAGATTGACTGAGAGAACATCAGTTGCATGTGTGGTTCAACAATTACCTC
>OVBX01005752.1:0-12662 GCA_900406325.1 Erucastrum elatum
CTAAAAGTTGGTCTCTGGAGAAGGTCCCCTTGTTTTTGATCTTCTCCGTCTTTATATAGTCCAGGTCTCGTCGGTAGCTCTTTAACTGACCTCCGAGATATGCGGCTTCAGTTACGTACTTGCTCCAGGTTCCTCTTGACCGAGTCTTCTCGAAACATCAGCTCTCTTTATATCGTGACCTCAATTATGACGACTTCCAGGTTAGGCCTTTAGTTCAGCTTCCAGCTCTCATTATTGTGATGAGCTTTATGCGGCCCACTTGGTAGCTCNCCACATAATGAGAAGAAACAGATGTTTGATCAGGAATGGTGTACTGTTTATCCAGTGACTTCCTTCTTTTGTAAAACTCCCTCTCTTTAAAGCAGTTGAGGATATGGATTAACTAGTAGATTGTTTAAGGGCACTAATTCAGTTAGCTGTAATTTGGACTCAGAAAAATGTTAGTAGTGGGTGTGCTGCTTCAGTTTCTGCGGATCTCTAGTGTGTTTTTGCTCTGAAGTCGAGATTAATTGACAATTTACTACACAAGACAGTGCCAGTGTTATGCAGTGAACCTTAAAAGAGATGGGTGTTTCTTGATGTCACATGGACTTGATATGATCTTTCAGATTTTCCATATGTTCCATTGATGTTACTACTGCCCTTTCTGCTCAGTTTCTTGCATATATCTTTGGGAAATCAGCTTTTGTGGTGTGGTGTGTTGTGTATAGATCATGATGGAAAGAGACACCGGTCGTTCACGTGGGTTTGGGTTTATCACCCTCGCTGATTGCCGGGCTATGGACGAGTTCATCAGAAAGATGCATGGAAGGGACTTAGGTGATCGGGCCACCTCAGTGAACAGAGCTGAACCAAACCTAGGTCCTTTGAGAGAGACATAGTCCCAAGTGCCAGTGACAGGTAAGGAGGTGGTAGAGGTGGTGGGCCCATACGTGGAGGAGATGAGGAAAGAGGGTTTAGAAGCAGAGTCGGTGGTCCTTATGAGAGACCGAGCAGAATCGGTGGTGGTGCTGGTGGTTATCCATCGTCCGCTACTTTTGATCACACTCGTTTGTGTATGTGTTATTTAATATTTTCTGATGCAGTAATAAAAATATTTTAACTCAAAACCATTCGCGCCTGAGCATATGGACAACGACTATTTCAAATTCTCGAGCTTTTCTAATTTTAGTATTCTTATAAATTGGCTTTCTACATCCATATAAATGAAGAGAAGACAGATTTTAACGCACAGCCTCCAAGAAAATATAGACGAAAACTTGCATAAATACATGAATGTTTTAAAGAACAAGAAAAAAAAAACAAGAAGAGTTTAAAATTTTCAAAAAAAAAAAGATTAAACACAAAACTAAATTAAAAATGAAACTTTTCATAATTGCTCTTATTGTTCTAGGGGTTTGTATTGAAGATACGTTTGGGAAAAACTCATTTATGATCGTAAACAAGTTTCGAAAGCCTACAAAGCTCAGTGTCGCTTGCTGGTCAGGAAACGACAAGTTCGAGCCTCTAATCTTAATGAATGGGCAAGAAAAACATTGGAGATTCGACGATGCGTTTTTTCATGAGACACTCTTTACATGTGAGTTAAAGCATGGATATCACTTCATGCATTTCCAAAAGTTCAAAGCTTATTCGTCAAAATGGAATGACTCATTCAAGAATAAATCAAACGCGACATGGTTAGCCGCAGAGACAGGTCTCTACAAAGTATGGGAGCATAGGTCTCCTGAATTTATGTATCATTGGTTATAAACCAACTGTCTAATATTTTAACTTGTCGCAAGTGATGATTCGTTCATTTTATGTTCGAAATTCTTGATAGGTTTCAATACTCACAATCTAGAAACAGATATATCTTATGTATATGTATATAATATTCGAGACTCAAAAGATGTCTTCGCATTTATGATTGTATAGTCTAATTAAGTTGTATATTTGAAAAAACCATATATGTTGTTTTTAATAAATACAAATGTATTGTTGATTTTAGTTGGTCTGACTCTGACACTGTGAAATATTTATATCTATTAACTCAAATAAATATTCTGGATTTTTTATTGTCAAATGATTATTTACAATGATTTTATTTAATTTGAAATCGTATGTGAGGGCATATAAATTTGATGTATTTAATTATTATATTCTGTATATAATCATTAATCAACGAAGTTTGTTCTTGAATCTTGACCAAAAAATTACATAACATTTTCAAAGAAGTTATTCAATTTTATTTATTTATTAAACCATTACGTAAACAAGAAATAATTTCATGAAAATTATGATGTTGCACAAAATATTAAGTACGGAGAGGACAATTATAGATTTTGATTAAGGGAAAAATCATTAACAAATATAATAATTTTTTGAGAGAGTTTACAATATAAATATAACTAGGTGGACCGGCCGCACGCATGTGCGTGCATTGACGATTCATAGGTTTTATGTATAAATATTATTAATATCTAATCAAACTATTATGTACATAATGATTTGTGTAATCACATGTGTTATATATTTATGTTTTTGCATCTTACTCTGGAACTCATTTTATCTATCTCTCTATGTTTCTCTCTCTCTCAGATTTTATCGGTGTTCATGAGTGTTTAAAAACTAAGATTAAGATTTTAATTTATTTTTATTTTAAACATACAAATCGTATTAATGCCCGCACAATACAATTCATATGTTTAATGCTTAAATATTTTTAATATCTAATCAAATTATTATGTGCGTAAAGATTTGTGTAATCACACTTGCTCTATCTTTTTTTCTTTGTATCTCATTCTCGAACTCATTTTGTCTATCTCTCTATGTCTCTCTCTCTTAGACATTGTCATTTTTGATGAGTGTTAGAAAATTAAGATTGAGATTTTAACATATTTTTATTTTAAACATATGAATCGTACTAATACCCGCACATGCGTGCGGATATTTATATGATTCATATGTTTTATGTATAAATATTATTAATATCTAATCAAATGTTTTTATGTATTATTAAAACTAATTTTGTTCTTCATATATTTTATGTATTATTCATATAAATATGTATTATTCAAATATGATTCATATATTTTATGTATTATTAAAACTAAATTTGTTCTTCATATGTTTTATGTATTATTCATTTAAATATGTATTATGTATTATTCATATACATAAGTATTATTCATATTTTTAGTTTAAACATATGAATCGTATTAATGCCCACTGTATAAATATTATTTATTATTAAAAAATTTGATAATATTTATTCAGAAATTTGAATTATTAAAACATAAATTAGATATTTTATGTATTATTAAAACTAAATTTGTTCTTCATACGATTCATATATTTTATGTATTATTCAAAATAAATTTGTTATTCAATATATAATTTCTCTTTTTTTAGTTTCTCTCTATTTCATTTGTTTCATCTATTTTTTATCTCTTTCATTCTTCCTCTCTCTATCATAATATTTAATTTTCATCTATTTCACCTCTATATATATCTTAGTCTTTTTTTCAGTCTCCTTCCCTCTTTGTCTAAGAATATCATCTCTCTCCACACCTCTCCCTATCAATCTCTTTTTGTCTCTCCCTTAAAAAATAACATAATCATTAAAATAATATTTTTTTTGTATTTTGAAATATACACAAACTACATTCATTAATTTTAAAAATCACTTAAATGAAAGTATTTCATTAGAAATATTTCAGATTTTAAACACATGTGCGGGCATTAATATGATTCATATATTTTCCATGTAGCTATAATTATAAGTGTATAAGTGGATTGTATTCCTTTTCAATTTATATGTATTTTTCTGTCTCATTCATTTAAGTTTTCTCTCTCCCGATCTCTCTCTCTTAGTCAACCTTAATATAATTTTTATATTGCATGTATAGCTTTTACTATAAGTGCATAAGTAGATCGTAGTCATCTTTCTCTTGCTTAATGAAAACAAATTAATCAGAATTTTATTACGTTTTTGAAACAAATAATAAATAGTAGTTGTGCCAAAAAAAATAAAAATTTTAACTTTATTAACGCCGATACCAAATCACAAAAAACTAAATTTTAAACCTTTGGATAAATCTTGAACCCTTGGATAGACGCTAAAAATTTGAGTATATCTTAAATACTAAACCCTAAACCCTAAATATTTGCATAATTCTTGAATCCTTGGGTAGACGCTGAACCTTTGGGTAGATTCTAAACACTAAACCCTAAGAGTTTGGATAAATCCTGAACCCTTAGATAAATCTTGAACCCCTGGTAGACGCTGAACCCTTGGGTAGATTCTAAACACTAAACCCTATGAATAATAATTGTGACGAAACTTTTTACTGGGATGGTGTTGTTGTAATTTGCATGTAAGAAAACAAAGAAGAAAGAAATTATAAAAGACATATCGATTCAGCCCCAAAACTTAGACTCAAATCCAAGCCTCCAGCACATTCAACTATTTCTTCAAAATAGTATTTTATCTCAACAGTCAAAATTTTATTGAGAAAGATATGAAATTATGCTAGTTAATGATATGTAAAGAGAGAAGAGGAGTTATGTGGTGAATTAGGATTTCCATGATTAATTGTATCTGTGAAATCTTTGAAATTCCATATATTGCTAATTTTATATTATATAAACATTATAAAAATTATATTAAATTAATCTATCTCTCAATAAAATAAGTTAACGAATTTCGTTTTATATATATTTATTTAAATAAAAAAAGCTAACATTAACCAATTATAAAATGATTGAATTGTTTTTCATGGGATAATGGGGGATATAAAATTAAAAAAAAAGAAGCAAAATTAGAAATTGACACAAATTAGAGAGGAAGAGAAAGAGTTATGATAAATTTTTTAAATCTTGACAATATCAACATCAATCATAGTTACAGTTTAAATAAATTAAGCAAATAATACTTACAAAAGATACAATGATAGTAAACAATTACTTGATCAATAACAAAGAAAAATTAAGATTTAAATCGCATAAAATAAGTAATATGAATCTAGACACAAGTAAAATATACTGATCTAGAAACATAATAAAATTACAAAAGACAATATATATATATATATATATATATATATATATATAATGCTAAAACAAAACTATACAGATTACAACAAAATGTGTTTGTGTGTTTCCGGTTAAAACTTATCTCATCCTTCATGATCTTCCTCGATAGAGCCCTTCAGCTTCATTGAACTTGCAAAATTTTCTGAAAGCAAAAGAATGTTTATATTGTCACTAAGGTACAAAAAACAAAATAGTGCTGTGAATCCACCAGTTTCTGCATCGAATTAGCGTGTTCCATCTCTAAAACATGCATATATATTAATTGTTTCTATTAACATAAAAGATTTAAATATACTAGCATTTTTAATTCAAAAAGAAAAAGATAGGAGATCATTCAAGAGTTCTGATCATCTAATATTTGTTTGTAAAGAATATATTGGTGTGAATCTAATTAGTTAACCGGTTCTTTGTTCTTGAATACCATGAGATCGTTCAAGAGTATTATATCCGATTGATCCAATATTCTCTACTCCGATGATCTAATATTAATTTGTAAAGAATGTATTCTTTTCCGGCTCTGCAAGATCAGTTTCACAAAATTTAGTGACGTTGATTATAACAAAAAAATTTGAAGATGTATACAATCCTGAAACAAAAAAATCAAATTATATAGTTGATAGGACAAAAACGACCAGAGGCATCATGAATGGGTGGAAGATGTTTTGTGGTCTTTTTTGTGACAAAAATAACTTTTTCATCACAGAGATTGATAGAGAGACAATATGGAGAGCACAAGAACAAAATAATTGGAGAAGAAAAGTCTCGAATTACTGGTTACCAGTAATGATGTTGGATCATAAACCTTATTGATTATCATCTCTTGGATTATCATCTCTTGGATCATAAATCTGCGCAAGATCACAAAATACAATTTAAATTAGAACGAAACATAAGAAAACCTAAACAATAGATGCGTGAGACTAAAGATGTGGCTTGGTATTTATATAAAAATTAGTTTACGTATTTAAATTACCTAACTTTCACGATAAGCTTTAACTAAATGATTCAGCTTTCACAATAAGTTAAATGGTGTGATTAAAATGATTTAAGCTAAATTAATCTAGCTTTCACAATAAGCTAAATGGTGTGATTAAAAACTTAATAGATTGCACAAGAATTTTGGTTGGCAAGTTTCACTATAAGTATTTAAATTTTAAATGCATGATTTTAGGAAATAAGATATCTTGTCAATTGATTGCAACTGATGTTTTATAAGACAAATATCACTATAGAGATTTAAATATTTAATACTGATAATAAGGAAAACATAAATATAAGATTAAATTGGAAAAATGTTGATTGATAGATCCCACTATAGATATTTAAATATTAAATATATGCTTTTGAATTAAAAATAATCATATAAAGTTTTTTACAAATATAATATTTTAAATTTATAACACATTGATTAAAATTTCTACAGCTTTAACTTATGAATCTAATATATGCATATATATTGTATATACAATTTCAATATGATTAATCATATGATAGTTATTGATAAATTTGTAATACTAAACTTTACAATATAAAGTTATTTATTACATAGTTTTACAGAAAATCATATAGTTTATATAAATTTGATATATTTCTCACATTTATAAACTTATTGTATGATAAAAATATTATATAATACTTTATAATATGATAAAATTGTATGAAATCACAGTTTAGTACAATTTTTTTTGTTAATAATGTTGTAAAAGTATTGATAAGATTGTATATAATAATTAGCTAGTGATTTGACTACTTCATAATATTTGACTAATATATTAGATTGTCTAAGAAAGTGGGTTATTGAGCTTTTATTTTATTTTTTTAAATCAAAGTTTTTTGTTTAATCACATGTCAAATCAGACAATGAGATAAATGCATGATTTAGTTAAAGATTAGTTCAGTAGTTAAGGACCTGGTCTGGACCAGACCTAAAAACTACAAAAGCAAAGGTTAGCTGGCATGATATATGTCTTCCAAGGAGTGAGGGTGGCTTGGGAGTAAGATCTTTAAAGGAAGTGAACAAAATACACTGTCTGAAGCTTATCTGGAGAATAGTATCCTCGCGATCCTCTCCATGGGTCAAATGGATCCACTGCTATTGATAAGCTGCATGTGGGGGGACTGCAAGATATGGATGACATTCAGCTATGGAGAAGGGGAGAAGGTAAATTTGTGAATAAATTCTCCTCTAAGATGACTTGGCAGCAAATGCGAAATAGGCATCAATTGTGTAGTTGGAGTAAAGGGATATGGTTCCCCCAGTCAACTCCAAAGTACTCATTTATGCTTTGGATTGCAATGAGAAACAGACTGCAAACAGGTGATAAAATGCAGGCATGGAACACTTCCATAAACATGGAGTGTGTCTTATGTCAGGGTGTCCAAGAAACTTGCCAACATTTTTTCTTTCAGTGTCCCTACTCCTCTGAAGTTTGGGAATCATTGGTTAAAGGGCTTCTCCAGAATAATTATACTATTGACTGGGATATGGTAGGAGCAATGGTGTCTGGTGCGAGTTACCCTCCCACAGAAATGTTTCTCCTCCGCTACTCTCTCCAGGTGGCAGTACACAGCATATGGAGGGAGAGAAACGCCCGACGACATGGTGAAAAATCAACTCCTGCTACTATTCTGAGCAAGCTTATGGACAAAACGATAAGGCTTCACCTTCTTGCCGTTAAGACGAAAGGCCATGCGTATTTGGAAAGAAGCTTACGTACCTGGTTTGGAACAAGACCTGTTCTCAATCAAGCTTAGTAGATAGGAAGATTCTCTTTTATTCTTTCATAGATAGATTGAGTTCATAAATAAACATGAAGCACTAGATGTAACACAGTTTTTTTATTGAATAAAATTTTACATTCATTCAAAAAAAAATAATTAAGGACGAATGGCGAATGAAAAAAAAGACACCTCAGCATTCTTTAGCTTACTTTCACATTATAAAATATTGAGTCAATCAGCTTATAACATTTCCACTTAAACGTATTCGCAAATAATAGTATGATAACTACTGAAGTATAAAGATTATGAGCTGCACTTGTTGATTGCTTGTTACTTGGTAATATTCGTGACGTTGAGTGGGTGCTATTCACATCATGCATCCATGTATTAACGGAATCCGTATATACCTTCAATTTGCACATACACACGCCAAAACATGTTTTTTTTTTTAACTACTGCATTGATAAAGAAAAAAAAATACATTTCTATTTATCTCTTTTGTTTTGAAATTTATCTATTTATGTATATGTAAAGTGAAATTTCTATTGTGTTATGGTGGAAATATTCTATCATTTTAACAGATTTGGAGATTTTTTTACCCGTTGAATCGATATAACTAGAGAAATAAATAAATTTACTATTTGCTGTTATATATTTAAGTGAATGGATGTAATGTTTCATGTGAACCACTGCAATTGTTTGTATGAACAGTTGCAACTATAGAATTAAAACATTGCAATTATTAATCGATTGCAACTTTTGGTGATTAACCATTGCAACTCTTTACTAACCATTGTAACTCTTCATGAACCTTTGCAACTTTTGGTTTAACCATTGCAACTTTTGGTTACAACTCTTCACTCTCTATATAAAGAGGTGTAGGCATTGGCAAATGGAGATAGAAAAATCAGAAACCAAGAGTATAAACTAATAGTAGAGAGTACTTAGTAAGAGAGAGAGATATAAAGATTCATTGTTCAAAGATTACAAAAGATCTTTGAAGAAACACATATAAGCACTAAAACTTTATTTGTTTCTCTTGTATCTTAACCTAGAACAAGAGTGAGACTTTGATTGTCATATACTACAAAGGGATTTCGTGTAACCCAAGGTTTGGAATAGGGTCGAAATACTCTTTAAGGAAAGTGACCTCGTGCGCGATTCAATCATTATCCAAGTATATAATTCACAACTATTCGGGTTACAACCCAAATAACCAACAATCTTAAAGAGTAATTTCTTGTGAATTATGGCTGGTGTATCAGTGCGAGAGATGACATCTAAGTTTGGAAAGTTAGATAAGTTTGAGGGAGTAGATTTCCGGAGATGGCAAAAGAAGATGCACTTTCTCCTCACAAATCTAAATGTAGTATATGTTCTAAGCATGCTTATGCCTACTGTACCGGAGGATGCTGAGAATGAGTCTCAGGATGAGACAAGGAAGCAACTTAAATGGGAAAACGACGATTACATATGCCGTGGTCATANAGTCATATTCTTAACGGTATGTCAGATCCTCTCTTTGATGTTTATCATAATACCGAATCTGCAAAAGAGTTGTGGGATGCGTTAGAATCAAAGTACATGGCTGAGGATGCTTATAGTAAGAAGTTCCTTGTTAGTAATTTTAACAATTACAAGATGTCTGATTCTAGGCCAGTTATGGAGCAATACAATGAGTTGCTTCGTATATTAGGTCAATTTACGCAACACAACATGAAGATGGACGAATCCATCTCAGTATCGAGTATTATCGATAAATTACCACCTTCATGGAAAGATTTTAAACACATGTTAAAACATAAAAAGGAAGAGTTGTCTCTTGTACAACTTGGCAGCCATTTGCGCATAGAGGAATCTCTAAGGGCGCAAGAGGGAGAAAAACCCAAAAATAATGAGGCTGGTACTTCTACCATCAATATGATGGAGGAAGGTGTGAGTTGTAAGAATAAGAGGAAACGATCCTCTAATAACAACATTAACAATGGATCTAACAAAAGGTTTAAAAGCTTTTATTGGAATTGTAACAATCCGGGTCACTTAAGTCGTGATTGCCGAGCAAAGAAGGATAGGAATAAAACGGGACAAAGCCGTTTGGGACAAGGGTCTAAGGACCAAGGTCCATCCACTCATCAAGGTCAAATCTCTGACTTTAAACCATATTCTAATGAGATGTATCAAAGATTAATGAGGTATTTTATGTGCAGGATGATGAAGTGGCATGGTGGATTGACTCAGGTGCAACAATACATGTTTGCAGGGATCGTGAATGGTTCAATACATATGAGCAAGTTCAAGATGGATCAGTACTTCATATGGGAAACGAGTCAACTGCCCCTATCCTAGGTCGTGGAAAAGTGGTGTTAGAGTTTAGTTCTGGAAAAAATCTTGATCTCAAGAATGTACTTCATGTACCCGGAATTAGGAAAAACTTAGTCTCTGGTAGTGTTTTAAATAAATTTGGTTTTAAACAAGTGTATGAATCCGATAAGTATATATTATCGAAGTGTGGTGTATTTGTTGGATTTTGATATTTTTGTAATGGAATGTTTATGCTTAATTTAATAAAATTGTCAATTCTGTTTATATGGCAAGTTTTAAAAAAAATGATAGTTCTTTGTGGTATGCTAGATTAGGCCATGTAAATTATAATCGTATGATTAATATGTCTAAAGAATGATTAATTCCAACTTTTGACATAAATTTAGAAAAATGTAGTACTTGCATGTTAACAAAAATAATTAGACAACCATTTAAAAGTATTGAAAGAAATTCCATAGTGCTAGGACTTATACATAGTCATCTATGTGATTTGCATGCTACACCATCTTTAGGAAACAAAAAGTATTTTGTCACTTTCATAGATGACTATTCTCGTTTTTGTTATGTATATTTATTACATGCTAAAGATGAGGCCATAGATAAATTTAAGATTTATAAAACCGAGGTTGAATTGGAACAAAATGGTTTGATTAAGAAATTACGCACTGATAGAGGTGAAAAGTATTATGATTCAGTATATTTCCAGTCTGTAGGAATTATACATGACCCTACAGCTCCGTATACACCACAACAAAATGGTGTATCAGAAAGAAAAAATAGAATCCTAAAAGAAATGGTTAATTTCATGTTATCCTACTCGGGATTAAGTGACGGATTTTGGGGTGAAGCCATATTAACGGCTTGCTATTTATTAAATAGAGTTCCTAACAAAAAGAACAAAATTACACATTATGAACATTGGTATAAAAGAAAACCAAACTTGAAATATCTTCGAGTTTGGGGATGTAGGGCTGTTGTAAGACTACCCCAACCCAAAATTAAAACTTTGGGAAAAAGAGGTATTGATTGCATTTTTATTGAATATGCAGAGCATTTCAAAGCTTATAGGTTTTATGTAATAGAACATAATGATTCAGTCGCAATTCACACTATCATTGAATCAAGAGATGCAATATTTGATGAAAATCGTTTTTCATCCATACCTATGCCAAAAGATTTGGTTCCAAGTTCAAGTGGAACTAATAAAGGAGACGAAAATTTTGTGCCTCCTGACATGTCACCTATGCTCTGCAGGAGCAAGCGAGGAATGATTGAAAAATCATTTGGTCCTGATTTTCAAATATTTTAAAATCATTTGGTCCTGAAACATGTCACCTATTTATTGCTTCTTTCCAAAAGGCAACATCCTGAGAGTTCATAGCTTCACTATATGTTCTTGGATCATTATCTATATGATAACAATATGAGTGTTGGAAACCAATTTCATCTCTTGATCCTTCAACTAAATATATTTGAAAATCAGGACCAAATGATTGAAATTGTTTTCCAACACTCATATTGTTATCATATAGATAATGATCCAAGAACTTATAGTGAAGCTATGAACTCTCAGGATGTTGTCTTTTGGAAAGAAGCAATAAAAGATGAGATGGACTATATCATGAGAAATAATACTAGGATCTTATCGGATCTCCCACCTGGTTGCAAGCCTTTAGGCTGCAAATGGATCTTCAAAAGTAAGATGAAAGTTGATGGAACAATCGACAAGTTTAAAGCACGATTGGTTATCCAATGCTTTAAACAAAGGGAAGGTATTGATTATTTTGATACATATGCTCCAGTTGCTAGGATCTCTTCTATAAGATTATTAATTGCTTTGGCAGCAATAAATGACCTTGTGATTCACCAAAAGATGCTAAGGCAGCATTCTTAAATGGTATTTTGGAAGAAGATGTGTATATGAAGCAACCTAAAGGTTTTATTATGCCTGGTAATGAGCATAAGGTGTGTAAGTTGATCAAATCATTGTATGGGCTAAAGCAAGCACCTAAGCAGTGGCATCAAAGATTTGATGAGGTTGTTTTATCACATGGTTGCAAGTTAAACCAAGCAGATAAATGTTTATAAAGCAAATTTGATGAATCTGGAAGCGGAGTAATCATTTGCTTGTATGTTGATGACATGTTGATCTTTGGTACTGACCTTAGACAAGTAGAGCTTACAAAAGCATTTTTGTCATCAAATTTTGCAATGAAAGACATGGGAGAGGCGGATGTGATTCTTGGAATTAGAATCAAGCGTGAAAACGAAGGACTATCTTTATCACAATCTCATTACATTGAGAAAGTTCTTAAGAAGTTCAATTGTGAGAATTTTTCTCCAATGAGCACCTCCATGGATCCGAATGTGAAGCTTATGCCTAATACATGACAAGCAGTATCACAACTCGAGTATTCACAAGTGATTGGCTGCTTAATGTATGCCATGACGAGCACTAGGCCAGATAGAGCTTACATTGTAAGAAGGTTGAGTAGATACACTAGTAATCCTAGTACTCAACATTGGCAAGCCTTAAAAAGGGT
>OVBX01005753.1:0-12662 GCA_900406325.1 Erucastrum elatum
TTATTCCGAGGACATTCCGACGATATTTTCCCTCGGTATTGGCCAGTTTTCTTGTAGTGTTGATTCCACCAAGTAAGCGTATTTTGATCAAGTTACTAGAAGTTTCACAAATATTATACTGTTCACTAAAAACAATATTATGGTGAAATATTAATGTGGGATTCAATGAATGTTCGCTCAACAGAACAGTACGTCAGTACTACGTGCATGTTTAATACGTCGTTGTCTTCTTTTTTGAAAAAAGATACGTCTGTCTTCCAATGAAATACTATTAAGTTTCATTCAAGTATGAACCTTAGGTTTAAAGGGCTAAGTATGCGTTAATCATCATGAAACAATGTTAAACCGTTTATACTTTCGTTATTTAATCTTTTGGTATGTTACTTCCGCAAATACTTGTAACTTACAGTTTCTAGTATGTTACCGGATATGAACTAGTGGCGTGCTGTCTAAGTAAAAGCTTACGAAGAGATAATGTTCACATAGTATAATCTCTGTTTTGGCCCGATCTTCTTATATCAAGATGTTTCATATTAATCGAAACGAAAGAGAGATGAATTTCAATCCTATCTCAATGGAGACGGAGAAAATAAAATTAATGAGATGATTGAGATAAAAACCCAACAAAGACATGATAATTCGAAACAAATATCCTAACAATTCAAATCCATACTAAAATAAAATAAAAGCAGTATACTTAGATGCCCTCAGAGACGCGATCTTCCCTGTTTTAGCATGGCCAATTCCCTTTTTAGCATGGCCGATTCCCTTTGAAGGTGTCCTAAACGACACTGTTGGTCGCGAATTATACCAAGGGTGCCATGAACTGGGTCCCGGACACGTGCTTCCGCCTCGAAACACAGCGAGTCCACGCAAGCTTGCCTCTGGCTAGGATCAACCCCATTGAGAATTCTAACCACGTTTTTTATGCCAAACACACAAACTAAGTAAGCGTAGTTCTCAGGTTTGTTCGCCGGCAAGTAGGGTTTTAACACACAATTTTGTGTACACTTTTTCGTCTTCTCTTTGCATATCGCGCAGAATTCCATCTGATAATACACACAGACAAATAAAACAATCTCTATTGGCAATCAACCAAATTAGAAAAAAAACTAAAACCTCTAAATCTTCAAAACCCTAGCTGTAATATGAAAAACAATTAAAACATATGGTGTAAACAGAAATTAACAAGATTAACCAACCAGATTAGTTGGTGTTAGTATGAATAATTTTCTCTGTTCAGAAAAAAAAATTAGCGAGAGGTAGAGAAAGACACGCCTTAAGAAGATGAATATAAGCTTAAAGAGAAGTGTGTATATATGGGAATTTGTGAGCCGGTTTATTCTTTTTTCATAGTGTATAATTATTCTTTTTTTTTCTTGATAAATCCTATCGGTTTATCCTGTCGGCTTCAGGATAAACACACTTAGTGCTATATAGTAGACTCGCTCAATCATACGGTCTGATCCATAACTAATGTGGATACACACCAAAACCCAAAAAAAATTCCAAAAAATTATCACTAAGCTACCAGACTACCACTACTTAGTTTGTATTGTATAATTTTCATATTTTATGGTAAGACTCCGTATAACTTTTGTTTAAGAGCAATATTAATGATATAACCGATTTTAACGGACAAAACTGAGCCGATCCTTATTTTTTTATATTGCATTTAAGCAATTTTTCCGGATTCATCCATTTTCATTTTTATGTACGAATTAATTGGACACAATAGGCAACAACGTAAGATTGTGATCCGGTTAAAGTCGGTTAAGTCAGCAATATAAGCCCATTTAAGACCCACTGGAATGAGTCGGTCCACAAATGGTCGTCAAGCAGAAAAAAAGAAAGAGAAGAAAAAGTTGTGCGCGTCTCTCTTTTTCTCATCTCCCTAAAATTCTTTGGGCTGCAGCAAGGCGATCTTTCACTTTCACTCTCTCTATAAATATCTTCCTTCTTCCTCCTCCCCAACACTCTTTCCGTTTTCGCCGTCACTCTCTCTCTCTCCCCCAGAGATATCGAGCGAATGTGACACCTATTATTGATTCCGCAGATTGTTCTTTTCTTTTCCCTTCCGTACTTTTCCCGTTAGATATCAATTTTTCCCCAATTACTTTGGTTCCGATTTGTTGTTTCCTTCTTCAATACAAGCAAGATTATGTGTTGGTTAACTCTGGGTTTCCTTAAATTTCTTGGAAATATGATAAAGTAGGGAACTTTTTGAGATCTCGAAGAAGGAGCAATAGTTCAGGATCTTGTATTAGGGATTTCATTTTCTTGTATTCGGCTTAGTTAATTTCGTTTTCATTTATTTGTACGTATTTTTGTTTGGTGAGTTATCTAGGTGTAATGCAAAGATACTTGGGCCATCAATATTTGAAAGTTACCAATTTCTACAATTGGAATGTATTTCTCATTGTTTTCTCTGTGAACAGAAACTTTTTGTGAGCACACAATGATGACGGGTGCATGATGTTGTTCTGTATTTGTGGAGTCATAGAAGAACATGAGCTCTCAAATCAGGAGAGATAGGCGTCATCAGAATTTCTCAGCAGACTTGGGTTCCTAAAGGTGCACCTACCCCTGTAACGGTTGTCAACAAGCTTTCTCGTCCTCTTGTTAATACATCCGTAGTTTCAGAGAGTCTTGCCGCTGGTGCTACAGCTTCACGTCCTGTTTGTCCATAAAGGCAGCATAACGGTTCTGTTCATCCGCCTCATAATCACCACCAAAGGAGTAATGTCACTGGTCCACCTCCACCTAATCGACAGAGAAGAAACAATAATGCTCCAGGAAAAACAACTCTGCCGGATAATCGTCAACAAGTTGGGCCTAGGACTAGGCATGTGTATCAGGGGAAAATGGTAGCTAATGAGGAGAACATTGCGTTGACGGATCTGAATTTGCCTCATCTTGTTCAAGTGTTACAAGAGAAGCTGGTGAAGAGTTATATCGAGTGTATGATTTGTTATGACAAGGTTGGGCATTCTGCGAATATATGGTCTTGCTCCAGCTGTTACTACATCTTCCATATGCATTGTATCAAGAAGTGGGCTCGAGCACCTACTTCTATTGATTTGTTGGCTGAGAAAAATTAAGGTGACAATTGGAGGTGTCCTGGTTGCCAATCTGTGCAGTTGACATCGTCAAGAGAGATATGCTATCGTTGTTTTTGCGGGAAGAGAAAAGATCCACCATCTGATCCGTATCTGACTCCACACTCCTGCGGGGAGCCTTGTGGGAAGCCGCTGGAAAAAAAAGTTTACTGCGGCAGCTGAGACGGCCAAAGAGGATCTTTGTCCTCACGTATGTGTGTTGCAGTGTCATCCTGGTTCGTACCCTCCTTGTAAGGCTTTTGCTCCACCTCGTAGTTTCCCTTGCGGTAAAAAGACGGTTCATACTAGATGCTCTGAGCGGAGATCTCTTCTTGTTTGTTGGCAGCGTTGCGACAAGCTTCTCAACTGTGGACGTCATCAGTGTGATAAGACATGTCACGTTGGCCCTTGTGATTCTTGTCAGGTACTAGTAAATGCCACATGTTTCTGCAAAAAAAGTGGAGACTGTCGTTTGCGGAGATATGAATGTGAAGGGCGAGTTGAAAGCTGAAGATGGTGTGTACTCGTGCAATTTGTACTGTGGGAGGCCACTTGGATGTGGTAATCATTTATGTTCTGAGGTTTGCCACTCTGGACCTTGCGGCGACAGTGACTTACTGTCCAGTAGAGTTAAGACGTGCTATTGTGGGAAAACAAGTCTAAAAGAACAGACCAGACAGAGTTGCTTGGACCCAATTCCTTCTTGTTCAAACGTTAGCCAGAAGCTTCTTCCTTGTGGGTTACATACTTGCAACGAGGTGTGCCATTCGGGTGAATACCCTCTTTGTTTGGTACATGTCAACCAGAAATGCCGGTGTAGGTCGACATCCAGAACTGTGGAATGCTACATAACAACTTAAGAGACAGAGAAGTTTGTGTGTTCTAAACCTTGTGGGCGTAAGAAGAGCTGTGGGAGACATAGATGTAGTGAGCGTTGCTACCCTCACTTGAACACGAAGAAGAATGATCTATCCGGCAATTGGGACCCACATGTATGCCAATTACCTTGTGGGAAGAAGCTAAGGTGCGGGCAGCATTCCTGTGAATCTTTGTGCCATAGTGGCCATTGTCCACCTTGCGTCGAGATGATATTCACTGATCTAACATGTGCGTGTGGAAATATTTCAATTCCTCCACCACTTCCATGCGGGACGTCTATTCCTAGCTGCCAGCTTCCATGCTCCATGCCTCAGCCTTGTGGCCATTCCGCTACGCATGGATGCCATTTTGGAGATTGCCCTCCTTGTTCTGCCCCCGTGGAAAAGAAATGCAATGGCGTCACATGGTTCTGAGAAACATCCCTTGTGGGCTGAAAGACATCAGATGTAACAAAATTTGTGGAAAGACGAGGCGTTGTGGCATGCATGCTTGTTCCAGAACTTGTCACCCGAAAACATGTGACATTTACAATGAATCTGAAGCAGGTCTTCGTGTTACATTTGGACAGACTTGCAGTGCTCCTAGAAGAGATTGCAGGCACACTTGTGCAGCTCTTTGCCATCCTTCGCAGCCATGCCCTGACTCAAGATATGAATTTCCAGTAACAATAACATGTTCATGTGGTCGTATAACCGCTACAGTTCCTTGCGATGTTGGAGGAGGAAGTACCAGCAATCTTAGTGTTCATTCTGTCTATGAAGCCTTTGTTTTGCAGAAGCTTCCAACCACGCTTCAGCCTGTTGAGTTGAATGGAAACCAAATCCCTCTAGGGCAGCAAAAGCTTTCGTGGGATGATGAGTGTGCTAAGCTGGAACGTAAGCATCTTCTTCAGGACGCGTTTGATACCACTCCCCCAAATCTGGACTCTTTACATTTCAGCGATAATTCTGCTATGAGATAATTTGGACATCTATAGGCGTGATCCCAAGTGGGTCCTGTCTATTAAAGAGCACTTCAAGTACCTGGTACTTGGGAAGGCTAGAGGAAGCATAAGCACCCTTAAGGTCCATGTCTTTTGCCTGATGCAGAAGGATAAACGAGACACGATTCGACTTGTAGCTGAGAGGTGGAAGCTTTCTGTTAGCAATGCAGGGTGGGAGCCAAAACGGTTCACAGTGGTCCACGTAACACGGAAGTCCAAACCACTAACACGAATCACTGGAGCTATGGGTGATCCTGTCTCGCTAGGAGGGCCTCATCCACCGTCCTTCGACCCGCTGGTGGATATGGATCCAAGGCTTGTGGTTTCTTTATTGGATCTCCCGAGGGAGGCAAATATCAGCGCTTTGGTTCTGAGATTTGGTGGTGAATGTGAGCTTGTTTGGCTGAATGACAAGAACGCTTTGGCTGTGTTCCACGACCATGCCCGAGCCGCCACTGCCATGAGAAGGCTGGACCACGGTTCTGTATACCAAGGAGCCGTGGTTGTCCAGAACAGTGCGCAATCTCCATCACTCGGTAATGCATGGGGAAAAACTGTTGGAACTATTTTTTGAGCATTATGAAAAATGTATTCATATGCTAAAAATAGAGTTAGTGTGAATGAGAAATAAATGTTTAATGTGTGTGATTTGAGAAACTTGTATGAAGTAACAAATACACACATTAGATATTTGAATTTGGATTTGGGGTTTTGATTTGTTAGTTGGACTTCATGTTCATTAACTTAATCTTATAAACCAAAATGTATATATTATTTTGTTTGATTGGGTCAAATAATAATAATTTTACTCTTTATCAAAATGTGAAATGAATTCACATATTAATTGACAAGAATTAAAGACTTCATTAGTGCACCATAGAAGTTTCATTTTTGTGTTGAAAAATGAATTTTGTGCTTCTCATTATTTTTCTATAAAATGGCTTGTAAGCATTATAGAAGATATAGACTTTCAACAATTGCAATACCAAAAGAAAAGTGACATTCTCTCATGNAGTTGTATCCTGGAAATCTGAGCGCCATGCAACCGTTATACTACGGGGCGTTTAAAGATTTAAGGAAAGAGATTAAACATCTTGACTCTGCAATTCTTCTTTATTTATTTGTTTCGGTATAGTAATTTTAATTTATGTTCTTATTATCTTCTTATAAATATCAGTTGTACTATGGTAGTAAAATAATGTTCATACAATCTTAAATCTTTAAATATTGTTTATGCTTTTGCACTAACAATACTGATATTTGTTAAAATTTGTTTTTAAGAACATGTTAATCTATATTCAGAATATGTGCTGGAATCTATTTGGCTCGGTTGCTGGGAATTAGATAATTCTGATGATGAAAATCACTCTTCCCCATCAGCTTATTCTCGATTATCATTTCAGTTGATTATATTTTTCTGGTATAAAATATTTAATCTAATTATTTTTTTTCAGGAAGAAGTGATTATCATTTGTTCTAAACAGTTCTTGAACCAAAAAAGGGAGTTGGTTCAATATATTTTATTGGTGTCATCTCTGAAATTAATTCATTATTCCTTTCAGTTTTGAATTTAATTGAAGTTAAAAAAAATCTGTCGGTTTTGATATTTTACTGCCTCATTAATGTGTTTAAAATAAAAAAAAAATGTTTATAGTCACATTGCATGTTAATGCTTTGACTTATTTGATTTAATTATCAAGAATGAGTAACATTTTTTGTTTATTGTGACAGATTTTCTCTTTATGGTGTAACTTAATTTAATTATTAAGTATATGTTTGACCATGAAAGAAAAAAAAAGATTCAGACTTCAAATATGGTGAAGCCATATATATGAAAAACATTTTGATCTTCAAGAAATCAAATGGTATGGATGGAAATGGATTCCGTGAGTCGACGCCCCAATTAAGTTTGTGACAGGTCGTCTGCCACATATGAATCATTTGCCATTAGAAAATAAAATGTGGTTGATACTGATCAAAATATTTATATTTCATGAATGTTTAAATGCAAATTGAAAAAAAGATTGACCGGGCAAAATCAATGAGAATTTTCAGACTAATATGACTGAAACTGACATGTGTATTGTCATTTATAAAGTCAATATGATTGAGAATAACCATATAGAATGGTGGTTTTGATGGTAAATATAATATCTTGTAATGATATGAATATTTCCTAAAAGAGAAATGTTTTGGAAAAAATTGTATCTTAAAAAAAAAGATGACAAAAAAAAAGAGTTGTACATCAATGTTAAATGTAAATATTTTGAGTTATCTCAAGAAATGTGGGGGAAGCTTTGCTTTTTTTTGAGTTGTTGGCAAGAGGCCAAAGGAAGTTAGAGATAATTATCAAATATGATTTTAAAAAAAAAACTAGTGTCATACACTGAGTTTTGAGTATAATAGTTAATTGTATCTTGAAAAAAAAAGATGACAAAAAATTATTAGACAATTGATCTGACTAATCTCAAGAGATTATGTTCATTGTAATGACAACCTAGGATCCTTCTATTAAAGGTGTGTCATGAGATCATATTGTATATCATCAAGAGGAATGAGTACGCCTGTTGAATTAAGATGAGGCTTTGCGGTAACTCTACCTAACTGACCGGAGATCCCAAAAAATAGGTTCAAAGAGACAACTAAGTAAAGCTAAATCTGCCCAAAGCACTGTAAGACTTCGGTCTATACCCAGTTTCTAGGATGATTAAACAGTGATACATGTGAAGATTATAGGATAAGCATTTGCTTTTAATGATTTGTGTCCAAAGCTTTGAAATATGAATGGAGTAGTACATGATACTCCTCTAAACAAAGCTATGGCAAATCACCTAGTGAGTGTGAAATGGGGTCGTTTTTAGGAGAATGAAGGAAAGGCTATATTCTCTAAGTTCACTCATGATAACCAGGACTGTTCACGGCCAAAATGAACACAATAGAGAACCTAGTTCTGTGAGAGAATGAAGCTGTGTTTTGGCTATTGTCTAGGTTTACACCAAAGCCCGGGAGATTCAAGACATCATGGCCACCTCCTGGCCGAGTAAATCCGATAGCTATTAACAATGACTGGTTCAATGCTGAAAAATTGCTACCAACTCATCATGCAGTGAATTTTTCGTTTGTACTCTCAAAAGTCCTTAGTTAGGTCTTGTCGAGTCTTGTTGAGTCTTGTCTAGGAAGTCAAGTCTGTCAAGTTCGTCGAGTCGTCTAGTGTCTAGAGTCATTTCTATTCATGTGGGGGATTGTTGGAACTATTTTTTGAGCATTATGAAAAATGTATTCATATGCTGAAAATAGAGTTAGTGTGAATGGGATATGGAGGTTTAATGTGTGTGATTTGAGAAACTTGTATGAAGTAGCAAATACACACATTAGATATTTGAATTTGGATTTGGGGTTTTGATTTGTTAGTTGGACTTCATGTTCATTAACTTAATCTTATAAACCAAAATGTATATGTTGATCTTTTATATTGATAAAATATAAAAAAAGAAATTCATTTTAATGTATATTATTTTGTTTGATTGAGTCAAATAATAATAATTTTATTCTTTAATTTCTTGGTCAAAATGTGAAATGAATTCACATATTAATTGACAAGAATTAAAGACTCCATTAGTGTACCATGGAAGTTTCATTTTTGTGTTGAAAAATGAATTTTGTGCTTCTCATTATTTTTCTATAAAATGGCTTGTAAGCATTATAGAAGATATAAACTTTCAACATTTATAAAACTAAAAAAAAGACTTTCTCCCATGTTGAATAGTTATGCTAGTATTTTATTATTTTGAGTCTGAGAGTACAACACAAAACTAGGGTCGATAGATTCTGTTTTTTCGGTGATGGTAAAACAGAAACAATGATGCAGTTGTATCCTGGGAATCTGAGCGCCATGCAACCGTCACACTACAGGGCGTTTAAAGATTTAAGGAAAGAGATTAACCATCTTGACTCTGCAATTCTTCTTTATTTATTTGTTTCGGTATAGTAGTTTTAATTTATGTTCTAATTATCTTTTTATAAATATCAGTTGTAGTATGGCAGTGATATAATGTTCATACAAAAACTACCTAGCAGCTCATCTTGGGATGTACAGAAAGCAAATCCATGGAAGAAAGCAGTGATTCAGGAGAGTGATGAGAACTGGGGAGCTGAAGATTCTCCCATTGGAGGATCATCTAGAGATATTCAAGCCGCTGCGTGGAGATCAGCAACGAGCAACGCTCCGGTGGTTACCTCGGTTAACCGTTGGAGGGTACTGGAGCCAGAGAAGCACAACACGTCGTCTTTGCAGCCACTGGTTCAGATAGAAGGGAGCAGCAGTTCAAAAGCTGTGGGTAAGCAACCGGTGGAAGGCTCAACCGAAGAAGTGGTAGATGATTGGGAGAACGTATGTGAGTGAGAATATGATGTGACTCTGATTTTTCTACTTTTTTGCTTAGTATAAAGAAACAGCAGGTTGCTCAGTCGTATACGAGACAATTTACACCGTATGCGTGAGCTTTGCGTCAACGAGGTCCAGTTTTGTCTTGGCATCTTTGAAGTTTGGTTGGTTTATATTAAAACTATAAAACAATTCTGAATGTTATTGTGAACGGCATGTTCTTTGTTTAATTGTTTATAGAAATCAAAGCTTTTTCTAGGCAATTATGTCTCAAAGAAGTGATAAACTCTATCAGGTAAATTCATAACTAGTAATGTTATTCATTCAAACGACAGCATACGTGATGGTAGTATCATTGTCTCATTGCAACTAAAGTGTACCTTGGTTATATTATGTTTCGGTGTTGAATTCACTAGGAATCTTCTTTTCTTTTGTCAAACTTCGCCCACTAGCCAAAATAAAAAGGTGCACTAGAGTAGAATCCAGAAGAACTGAACACCATTGGGGAAAACAGGAATCTAAAATCCACAAGTTAAATGACATTCTCAAAGACTTCACGCCGTTTGCAAGTTGAAGCTAAAACACACTCACCACCACCATCTTCATCATCATTGCAACTTCACCAGCCGATTGATGTTGCCTGTATGTAAATATTCCAAATGTAATTCCGAACTCACACAGGCAAAGACAGCATCTAATCTGTTAAAATTCTCAACTTTAAATGACCAATAAGCATTTAATAAAAATATGTGATCCGTCAGATACTCACATATAAAAAGTTCAGATAAAATAAAGAAGTGAAAGAAGAAGAAGAGCCGCACACTGAGAATATTTGCTTTTACCTTATGCGGTCCAATTGAGTTTATGCCATTTACATGGTTGTTATTATCATTCCATATTATGCAAAGTTTATAAAAACTTAACGCACTTCTTGACAAGAAAACATTTGGGTCCAACTTAAAATGTTCTTCTGCACAATCTTTCTTTTTCCACATAAATTTCACTACAGTGAAAAGAAAAACAAATCTCTCTATATAAAGGACGCTGAAGAGAAGTGTACTCATACATAAACAAACCAACAAAGAAGAAAGTAAGAAAGAAAATGTCTGCCATAAAAGCTGTCAAGAGTTCTCACCACGAGGCAGAATCCAACATGGAACAAGATGTAATATGTCAAACTTTTTTATATTTTTCAGTAGCTATTTCGGTATTTTTTTTTCAGCTTATAAACCAATCAAACATGTTGTTACATAGATCGTTACAAAAGCATGGGTGTTTAAGCCAAGTGGTCTTAACTTCGTATGGGGAGGTGACTCTCGGTACTGGGTCATCCCTAAAGAAGACAGGTACACCTACCTACATTCTTCATCTTTTTACATTCTTAACCAGTTCAGGTTCTAAACTAAACTGTCCTTTCGGGTCTTTGGTGTGTGTTTTCCTCTGCAAGGACGCCTGCTGAACTGAAGATGGTGAGTTGGTTAGAAGTAACCGGTTCGTTTGACAAGGTCGAACCAGGCAAAACGTACCGAATCGGTTTCAAAATCTCCTTCACAGGCGATGCAACCGGATGGGACAAGGCTCCGGTTTTCATATCTGCCAAAGTTGGGAAGAAAGGGAAGACCATCTGGAAGAGGATCAAATCTATTAACACTAACTTCCAGAAGCTCAAAGGAGGTACAGAACACGTTACCATACCGGATGAGACTGATGGAAGATTCGAAATCTTCGTCAGTCCCACGGAACCGATAACACAAGACACAAAGCTTCAGTTTGGTCTGTATGAAGTGTGGACCGGAAAATGGAAGTCAGGTCTGTTGATCTATGACGCTTTTGTTCAAGAAGTGAAACAGAGATTATGAAATCTATCACACTTCTAAAGATTGAATGTAACAAGAGTACCGTATCAAACTATGTTCCATCAATAAGAATCAGTTTGTGCACACACACATACACAACAACAATCTCTAACACTAATCTTTGTGGTAAGTGGTAACCTAAACCAATAAAACTTAAAAATGATGGCTAACGCCAACGGGAGAACTCCTAACACAGCCACTTACGATGTGCAAGTACAAAGCGAGACAAACAGTGACTATAACAGAAGATTTAGCACCAACATATCTAACTACTTGGCGTCCCCTCTCCGTAACCTCTTCCTGAACAACTTCGAAGCTCTTTCTAAACACTTGTAGCGTCTTCATCATTACGAATCCGATGATTGATTTTGCCGTTTCTACCGTTACTCTCCCCGTTACATCGAACATAAACCTTCTATTACTTGGAACCGCCAATGTAGTCGAGATAGTATCAGTCCAACCGTTATTACTCTTGAACTCGTCCTCTTCTTCTTCTTCGGTATTAGACGACCTTGTAAAGACTTCATGAGACGTCTTGACGAGAGTGTGGAGCGCACCATTGCAGACGGAAACAAGCACGTCTTTGACACTATCCTGATGTTTGGGATTGGTCAGGCCTTGGAAGATCTGATCGTAAGTGTTGATATCCATGGTCTTGTCTAAGTAGACAGAGACGGCAGTGGTGGTGAATCTCTGAATGCAATCAGATAAAAGCTCTCTACATTTCTCATCACAAAGCAAGCTCACCCATTTAGGAGGAGGAGAATCACACTCCACGCCGTTTTTTTCTTCGAGCTCATTAGAGTAAAATCCAAGAACGAGATTCTTGGCGAAACTACCGATTACGACCGAGAGGAAACCGGATCCGGACTTCGAGAAGGCCTTATCAATCACCTTGTCAACAACACTAGGACCCGAATCGGCAACGTTGTTATTATAACCACGAGAGACGCCGACGGTGAGAGCCTGAGAGATTTTAGAGAGCGAGTCTGTTAACTCGTTGGACTTGGCGATCTTGGCGATCTGTTTCAAGGTGTTTGGGATGTCATCGGAATCGGAATTGATGAATGTTTTGAGGTCTAGAGAGACGAGGGAGATTGTTTCGGCGGTGTCGGAGATCGATTCGGCTAGGGAGAAGATAGATGTGAGAATCTTCGTGAGACGTTTCCTCTTGGTGGCGATGGATGGTGAATGGTAAAGCTTGTGGAGTCCGTAACCAGAAAGGCCGGAGATCGCGATAAGGATCAGCCATTTCCTTCTTCGTTGAGGTGAAAGGAGACTCTTCTCTCCCAATCGAACAAGGGCCATTCACACAGACAAAAAAATAAACAGAATCTTTTTTTGAAATTGAAATCTCACAAAATCAAATTTGCATAATTAAGAGGGACGATGGAATAGTAAATGTTTAGGGTGAGATTGGTCTCAAACGAGTAAACAATACTAAAAATGGGTCGAACAGAGGT
>OVBX01005754.1:0-11980 GCA_900406325.1 Erucastrum elatum
TCTGACGCACAACAAGCTAAAATACAGAAGAATCAGGTTTCAGAGGCATCTGAGTCTGTTTAACCGCTTAGACTGGGACGGTGGTGTTTTACGGATGGATCTTGGAAATCAGGAGATACCTTTTCCGGTCAGGGATGGTATAGTACTTTAGCAGGATTTGAAGGCTTACTGGGAGCTAGAAATACAAGGGCAAGTCAATCATCCTTACACACAGAGGTTGAGGCTCTCATATGGGCAATGGAATGTATGAGGAACTTAAGGCAATATAATGTTACTTTTGCAACGGATTGTTCTCAATTGGTGAAGATGGTTTCAGAACCAGAAGAATGGTCGGCTTTTGCAAGCTACTTAAAGGACATCAGAAGTCTCAAGAGAAGTTTTCACAGCTCGGAAATTATTCATATATCAAGGACGCAAAACAAAAAGGCGGATGGCTTAGCACATGGTGTGAGGCAACAGACGTCGTTTACTGTCCATATGGATACAGAGCAACTAATTTGGTTTACAGAGTCTACATGAATCTGTAATCTTGTCGACAAAAAAAAAAATTAAAGAAAAAGAGGAATTCACCATTGTGTATGCCTTAAATATTGGGCATGCTCATGCGAGTGGTAAATTTTCTATTAATAAATTTCTATTAATAGTGCCTAACAATCTTCTAAGCACTAGACTACATGAGTATATGGACTATGTCTACCAAAACAACTATATAATAGTTAAACGCTTTAATTCTTTTTTTTTAAATAAAAAGAAAAAAATAAAGAGGAAAAAGAAGTGAAATGTTTCTTCAAAAAATAGTTTTTGTTCAATATTAAAAGAAAATTTGCCACTTGCGAGTTATTGATTAGTTTTATTTGTTATAAAAAAGATTAGTTTTAATTTATTTTTTATTATTTATTGAGAAACCAAGAGAGATACACCATTGTGCATGCTGTTAATTATTTAACAGAAACACTCTTTTATATTTTAGAATTACTTCATTAAACAAAACTTTATGATTTTTCTTTTGTCTATTTTATCAGTCACTACAATATGTTGGGGTCGAAAATGATTATCTCAAAATCAACGGTCAGGGCTATCGTCTCGGAAAATCTATCAGCAAAAGAAAAGATATTATCTAATTGCTTTTATTTTCTTAAATATGACTTAAAAGAATTTTTACGAAAAAAAAACTCTTTTCTTTAGAAAAGTTATCCGCAGCATCAAAAGATCAAGCACCAATCACCTGAAAGCATGTTCGGAAAAAGGACCGAGCCGAACAAACGGTCCAAGGACGATCAATGAACACTGACAGATCAAGACGACCGACCAGTCAACGTATGTGGACCAGTCGAGCCATCCGACGTACGTCGAGCGGTCGAGCAGCACGACTGGTTTGACGCACGACGATCAATCAACCCGAAAGGACCATTCGACGTACGTCTATCGGTTGATCCGCCCCGAAACAAATAAAATGACGCAAGTCAGTCCATTCTCGTCTAATCCTCAGTACAACCTCCTACGAAACACGGGTGTACTGACATTTGTCTTATCTCGATCAGAGTTACCATCAAGACGTTTCGATAAAACCGCGAAAGATCTATTTTGTCGAAAAATCGCAATAAAAGCAATAAATCGCAGTACGGCCACTTACGATTTTACCAAGGGATAGCCCATCAACACTATGACGGTTCTCACCTTATCTGCAGGAGAAGATAAATGTCAAGTTTCTAAAGATTAATGTCAAGTTTCCGAAGACAATCATGAAGATCGAAAAAAATGAATATTTCTGCAAGATGGAAAAGTCGGGCTAAGGGCATATCAGAAAGCGTAAACAGACCTTGAGAGAGTATATAAGGAGCTCTGGGCGAGAGGCACATGGAGAGAAATTTATACACATCAAACTTGGGGTATTTAGGCAACTTTCCATTTTTGTTATACGAGCTGCGACTCAACTAGGCTCTGCAGTCTTAGATTATTAAAACTAGGAATTTCGCCGACAGCTCTTGTAGTCAAAACTTCTACCTTGTTGTAACGCTCATACGCAAATTTAGAAGAAAACCCCTTTTGTTTCTTTTTTTTACGATTTCTTATATTTCTCGTCTTTACTTTCGTGTTCTGATTGTCTGGCGTGTGGTTAAGCGGATATCCAGAATCTCTAAGAAATTAGGATTTTCCTAACTTTCCTAATTTATACAGAATCGACGGTGCGAATTTCGGTTCCCACACATTCATAGCCACCGTATTACACCATCTTTTACGGTTTATTTCGCTTTGATATTTTCTATAGAAAAAAACAACTATGTATTTCAAAAATGTAGATCAGTGTTAACATGTTTTCGGACGGAAACTACACAAATATAATGCTATTATGCATCGACATTTTTGATATTGCAATTAACTCTGAAAAACTTGTTCCACCATCCAAGCATGTGGGTTGCTCCATTTCGCCACAGTGAACACATTGTAGGAACTTTATTTCACTACAATGGGGACAACTAGTTGTAATATCGAAACAAACGAATAAAGAAAAACTGCAGAGTCGAGTTGATTAATCGCTTTTTTAAATCTTTAAATTCTCCGTAGTGACGGTTTCATACCGCTCAGATTCTCAGGATACAACTACAACATTGTTTATGTTTACCATCACCGAAAAACATAATCTATCAAATCTAGTTTAGTGTTGTACTCTCAGACATAAATAAAAAATACTAGCATAATTATTTAATGTATGAAGGTTTTTTTTTCATTGTTCATTGGAATCTATTTAGAATGAGAAGAGCAAGGCTTTGTATAGCATATATAAAGTTTAACGTGTGCTTCATTTAGCACTAAATGGAGATGGAGGTTTTTGATTCCTTCATAATGACTATAATGAGGTGATTCAATATTTCATATATTACGAAAATAAATTCACAAAATCAACTTGACATTGGTCAAAAATTTAGTAGTAATGAAGGACCTTGGTCAAAAACATGAGAATCATTATCTACCACAAGAGATAATATGCTTGGATTAATTATTTAAATAATTAGCAAATGAATTTGGGCTGAACAAGATTACTCTTATTTGCATAATTCCACAACTTGATCCAGCTCAAGTATCTATTTTTTTATAAAACATCAAAGTGTCTATAAAGTTTTCAATAACTTTGTTCCAACTTCTCCATTTAAACACAAGTTTTTATTACCTCATAATTATGATATAGACATTTTACAAATAATCTATTTTAATCTTTTCATTTTTCATTCAAACGAATCTCGTTTTTAACATATGGATAAACTATTTCTTAGTGTTTGTCAAATATTCAGCTATTTTGACGAAAGTTACCCGGATGGTCTAAAACGATTTCGTCAACAATGAGTTCCAACACACACGAGCAGCTATAAATGGCAGCTAATAAACATCCGATAACACGAAAACTCTGGAACGTTTTCAGACATAGTTTGCATGTAATTTTGGCACGATGCTTCAATTGATGACCTAACCGAGAGGAATCAAGCTCTTTGAGCTATTTGAAACTTTATGACTACATTGTATATATGCATTTATTCACATGTTCTCCTGCTACTAGTTTTTTTTGTCAGCTTTCTCTTTGGTCAGCTTGTCCTGCTTCTAGTTAACAATTCATATTCCAGACTTAGCAAGTGAAACTAGACTTTTGAACAAAAAAAAGCAAATGAAACTAGACCCTATCATGCATTTTCAAAGAAACTATTTGAAAAATCTGAACAGAAAGAGCCAACAATAAAGCTGCTGATATTTTAACTGGTGACTACTTGGAATTTTTGGATTTTAAAACTTCTAGGTTTAAAATCCTCTACGCGAGTAACCTGTTTCAAACCATTAACAAAGAATCATTAGCCGTTCTGAAAAGGATGTTAACTATTCTTAACTGTATGGGAAGATAAGATATTTACAACATGACACGTATAACAAAAGAAAATATCTAGATACATGTACAGTAATTGTTGTTGATATTATTGTGCCCATTTGCACTAAACATGGCAGGAAAAGGAACACGTCATTTTTTCAATTAAATTAAAGTTCTGAATTTAATAAAAAGAATTCGAGAATAATTGTAACTCGTTGATGCTATACGAAATACGAGGTTTATTTTTAACGCCTTGTTTGTTGAAGAAGTGGATTAGTGATATTCACCTTCTTCTTCTTCTTCTTCTTCCTCCTCGGTTCCTTTTGATTGTTTTTCTCATTCACCAAGAAGAAGAAGAGACACTGTGATGTACTGAAGTTTAAGACTTTTCGTTGTCTTCATTGAGAGAGAGAGAGAGAGAGAGAGAGAGAGAGAGAGAATAAATCAAACTTTTTCATATTCGTTGTTTGGACAGTGTCTCTCTACGTATTCTGGTCTCTGGTAATAATCTCAACCTCAGATTCTCTAAATGATAAAATCCGCTCATCGCTTGGATAGATTTTATATGTTCTGTTAGTGAAAACTTATGCATATTTGCTTGTCTTTTCTGTTGGAGAATTGATTGAAAGACGAATGTGTTGATATTATGTTTAATCATCCACGAAATTCGAATTGAAGTTTATACATCTGGGTGAAATCTCGAAACTTGATGAGAAAAAGATTTGAAAAGTTTTGGAATTGAAAAAGAAACTGTAATTTACTTACTGGTGGTTTGGTCAAAACTTTTGCAGAAGATCTGTTTGGGACAATGTCTGAACATGGTGTGGTTATGGAGGAGAATAAAATGAGCAAGGCTTCTTCAGTCCAAGGTCATGAATCTGCCTGGTTAGGTCGTTGGACTCAGTTAGGTAATGAAGTGAACTTTCATGATCAGTCCAAAGACTTGATCAAGCCTGAAGATAAAAGACCTGACCAAGAGGTCTTACCGTTTCCTATGTTCAAGGTTTCTCAGAAGAGATATAATAGTACTAAAGACGATGTTGGTTCAAGCTCGAAAGCTGTGGTGGCTAATAGGATGCCTTGGATGAATGCGCAAGGGGACAAAGAGAAGTTCAGTTCCAGTAACCATCTTGATTTCCCAGTTCAAGAAAAGACTACACAGAACCTGCTAGAGTTAATGAGACCGGTGAGGTTTTACGCAACGGTTGATTCGGTTCAAAGAGTCAGCTTACCAGAGGAAGATGGTCAGCAGCTATTGAAGGGCTCCAAGGTTTCCATGAAACTGAAAGGGAAGATTTTTGGTGGGTATCTTGATCTGTTTCCTAGTGCAGATCAGCAACATAGAGGTGGAGTAAGGCTGCAGTCTCTAGAAAGCTCAAAGGACACGGAAGAAGATGGGCCGAGACAAAATGAATCATCTGCAGAGACTGATATACTGGAAATGGATAAACTTCATCAGACAATACATATTTCAGGTATATTGAACATCTTTTCATTAGCTGCTTACTTTGTCTATTCTCATACGTTTCTGATTCTTATTCTTCTTGGCAGGGTCCATTTCTTCATCATCAACTAAGGTATGCATTGTTTAATCTACTCAAAAGCCCATTTGAGACCATATTTATTGGTCTTTGAAAATCCTGTAGGGCAAAGGAAAAAGAGGAGATTCAGCCATTCCTAGAACTGAAATACCTGACATGAATGAAGAGCCGCCTCTAGTTCTGGATGGAGAGGGTGAAACAAGCAACTCGGCTACTCAAAGTATGAACGTGGATCACTTTCTCTCAAGAGACTGCAAACGTGCGCGGTTGGAACCAGATGTGGAACCCAGCAGTAGATGGGTGAAGCGTCTGAAAACAACAGCCACCGCCTCGGATTCCAGCGGACACGGTGAAACCAAGAGCCTGATGAAGAATGAAGTAGCATCACGGGACAAGAAAGGGAACAATAATAATAATCTATTCCTTGAAATCTTGAAGTCTGGGATCAACAATCTCCAACCAAGAAATCAAGAACCCTTCACTCAAGAAATCAAGAAACTGAACCAGGGAGGAGAAGACGTTACGCTTCAGCATCCATGGATCCAGAGGTGGTGCAAGAAGAAAGCTACATTGGCAGATCAACCAGAAGGACAAGAGCCAGAGAACCAAAAGGAGCTGGAGAAGAAACAGTATCCGAGTATTGCAGCCATGGCACTGATGGGGAAGGCTCTGAGCGGTTTAAACCCTTATGGTCTTAAAAAGACCGACTCTCTCATGGTTTGGAATGCTCGGGATCTAAGGTAGGAAGAAAAAGCAAAATCATCATCCAGATCATCCTCGCTATCATTACAACTAAGATATCAGAGGCTTCAGTTGAATTCCAAACATGTAAGATTTTGACAGGACTTCCTATATCATCTAGAGGACGGTCTCATTGTTTTTATTATATCTGTTATTTGTACCATAAAACTTCTTGTAGATCTAGTAGAACACCATCCCACTTTGTCATTGGTGCCACTATAATCTGATCACTTTCCTAGCAAGCAGTGGCGCAGTCAGCCAAAAGATTCACCAGAGAAATATAAAGTTTGAACTTAAAATTATGGGAGGGTATTAGAAGGGATTTTGACACTTAAATCATAAAATTTTCAAAAAAAAAATCAATGAAAACTAAAATTATTTCAATTATTCATATGGGATAGCTGTCTCCTTGCACCCTTCACTTCCTCCGCCATAACAGATTAACAGTAACACATATATGTTACCATATTACAAATTTTCAATAATGAGAGAACCAATACAATACCTATTTGCGGATCATACAAAATAAGAATTTTTAGTCACAAGCAAGAAGAAATTGTCTTACTTAAGCTTCAGGACGATTTTGGTTTTAGTAAACTGATGCAAAGACATTAATAATCCATCTAGACACTAATCAAATAAAAAATTAAGCACATGATATAAGACTAAGAGGAAGGTTTTTAGAATGGTTACATGAAAGGGATATAAGGGAATAATCCACATCAGCACATACTTGCACATTGGATAATTCAGTTTTTATACTATTTCCTACATCATTTCATTTCCTGCATCATTCCACTTCTATTCCACAAATAATCATTTATTTTATTTATAATATATTAATCAAGCATAACAGTTACACACTTAGAGCATATCTATACAATTAAAGCAGAATTATTCATAGGATTATGTCTTTTGATTTTTTTGAAAAAATTACATTACATGCCACTGAAATTTAATTTTAATATAATATTATTTATTTAAATTAAACAACAGAAAATTTCCTATATTTATGTTAACTAATACTATCCATATTTTGTAAATAATATTAGTTCTAATTTTATGCAAATAATACTCTCCATTTAATTTGAATATCATTTTCATGCATAGTACTATTTAACGATTGATTATGAATATATACATAAAAACTAAAGTATTATTTACAATATCATTTTGTATATAATATTGATTTGCTAATTTTTAATGTTCAAAATATTTTAAAATTATCATAAATGAAATTTTAGATCTAAAAAAATAGAAATACAAACTTAAGTTATTAATAACAGAAAGAAAGTAATATTATCATCTCAATAAATTTTCATGTTGACCGGGTGATTGTGGTCGAGTGGTAAGGAGACAAGATTGGGACACCAACATGTTTTAGGTTCGATCCACCTACTGCGCAAAACTAAGTCATAATTATCCTGGTCACCTAACACGAATATGAGCCAATGCTTTAGGGCCCATTTGAATATCTGGAGAGAGGGTCTATCCGTGGGCTGCACCTCTTCTTGGGGATTAGTCTGAGCCTCTCCATGGGTCTAGGATACCCCCAGGTTAATCAAAAAAAAATCATGTTTTCTATTACCTTCTTTTTCAAGTGAGATTATAAAAATTTCATAAAATTCTAAGAAATTACTAGTTTTTTCAAATTTATATGATATTAAAAATATTTACTTTTTAGTAAAAGAATTCAAAAATATTATCACATTTTTGGGTTCTTAGTGGATCATCCGATATTGGCTTGTCGGTTATTTTAACTAAAATCTTAATTAGTTTTGAACGGAAATTAAAATAAAATCTCTAAAATAAGAGAAAAAAATAATAACAACTTCTAGTTTTTATTTTAAGATTAAGGGGAGAAGGTAAGTAACATATGGAGAAAATTTGAAAATTTGAAAATTTAATTTTGAAGGAAAGTAAAAAATATTATCTTTTATTTCAGAAAACAAACTAAATCCAATATTTAAAATATAAAAAATTTATTACAAAATATAAGATGCACAATTTATTTACTTTTATTTCACAAAGAATAGTATTTTCTGAGATTTTTTTGAAATTTTAGAGATTTTTTAAACATCATATGAAACTTATTAGTATTTTTTATTAAAATAAATAAAGTTTAGGTATTAAAATGGACACATTTTTTTATATTTTTTTGTATTAAAATGAGCAAACTAATTAGTTACGGTATTAAACTGAGTTGCGAAAAAGTTTGGATATTAAAAGGCCTAACGAAATTTACTTGAGGTATTTTTATGAAATTATCCCTACTTTTTAACAAGAGTTCTATATAATTAAGGAGTATTTCTTTCAGAAATCAACTAAACAGAGTGAACCATTTTTCTTCAGTTTATTTAAATAATAATAAATATCAAAATAATGAGTACACTGGGTATTGACAACTTTCAAATTGAACCACTATTAACCTGGAAACTTGAAAAAAAGAGAAACAACTATAAGAAATGAACCCTAGAAAACTCTTCCATCTTCATTTTCAAAATTTCTTCTTCAATCACATTTTCTTCATCTAAACAATTTCGTTCTATTTAACCAACATATCATTTTGTCACTTGATCCAACAAAAGCAAATAATATATGAAGAATATCTATGTATTATCAAAAGCTCCAAATTCCGCCACAAATAAAAGTCCTCCCCGTGGAAGTCCTTCTCATAGTGGAAGCTATGGAGGAAGCTACGGTGGAAACCTGGAAATCCACCTGGCAGTAGCCCGCCATACCAAGGCGGATGCCGTGGTATCCCGTCATATCAAGGTGGCGGTTGCCCACCATACCAAGGTGGCTACGATGGCAGTAAGGCGACATACCAAGGTGGATACGATGGCGGTATCCTGCCATACCAAGGCAGATATAGTGGCAATAGCTTGCCATACCAATTTTAGCTATTGATATCTGTGAATGGCAATTTTAGTTGGGTGGGTCCTTAAAGTGAGAGAGCCACTCTTTTATCTGCTTCCATTCCAAACCTAAGTTCATTATACCTTATGTAACTTATCTTCAACTTTTCAGCCAATTTTTTTATAACTTCCTCTTCTAGTAAAATGAAGAAGATTACATTTTCTTCAGCTAAACTAATTTCCGTTCTCTTTAAGCAACAAAGAATTATGTACACCCTTCCACGATGGTTACGGAGATATCTCCCACAAACTCTATTAATTTTCAAATTTAACTATCATAAATTCACATTTATTTGTAGAAACAATTAAGTGAATTATAATGAATTTTCATAATGAATTTACTCACCCATTTTTACTAAATTTTAATTAGAATTGTATCAATGAAATCAAAATAAAGAAAAAACAAAATTTATCGAAATAACAAGTTCACACAATTTGCTTTATATTTGCTTTAGTCTTACTCAATATCAATTTTTGTTTCTTCTAAAGCCCATTATCACATTCTTTCTTTCATAGAAATTTTTAAATATTTGCCTTGACGCTTTCAGTCTTAAGCCTAAATCTATTGAACACTATTTTTCACTTTATATTTTTTGACCTTTGTTATCCATATTTTAGATCTTATAAAATAATAGTAATATGTGTTAAATTCATATCAAAATTCCACAAAATAGTATATTAAAATTATTTGAATAATGCTGAAAACATAAATACACAAAATAAAAAGACTTCAAAATAGAGTAACTCAAATGACAATGAATGTAAACCACATTATTAGTTTTATTTAAACTAAATTGTAACTGATATTCGAAGAATTTTCTCAATGGCCAGTAAACATATAATTTAAATATTGATAATAATAGGATTTCATGTAACAAACACAACATTCATTTCCAATGCAAATCTATGTGGCATTGTGATCTATTTCGTTGTATATTTACTCTCTTTATATATCAATAATACACTCACAAAACAATTCAACATAATATCAAAGCAGAATCGATCTAAGTTCTAGTCTAAGTTCTAATTCTCATAGTTTTCTTTGATATTTGCTTGTTTTTGCTTATTTCTATGTTTAGAGACTTTTTCAATAATACACGTACAATTTCAACTTATAACATTTCACCACAGTATTTTTGATCTATTATTTGAATCATTTTTCATAGTTTTCTTGATATTTTTTTTGCTGACGCTTACATCTACTGAGATATTGTTTAATAACAATGTCTTCAGGTTCTTTTTCTACTACTAGGATATTTGACAGTTCTTCATCTGACTCTATTTACTTAATACATCACTTGGAAAATGCTAATGATTTAATCACACTGGTTGTTCTACATGTAGATAAGTTTTCTAAATGGTATACCGAGTTTGGATTCTCTCCAAGCTAAAGACTGGGTTCATTAATGGAATGATCGCTAAACTCACATCTAATCATAATCTTTCTCGGTGGACTGCTACGAACTCAATGATTGATGGTTGGATTTGAACATCAGTTGACCATATTGTTGGATTGAAATCACTGATGTTTTAATGTTTTCAAGGTTTGAGAATCACTTCAATGTCAATTTGCTGCCAAAACAACTTCTTCTTTCCTTTGGTGTTAGCACGATGTTCTCGTCTGTCTCTTCTGTGATAGTAAATCAACTGTTCATATTGTTGTGAATTCAGTTGTTAACGAAAGTATAACATGTGGAATGTCATTGTCACTCTGTTGATGCGTTTCAAGGCAAAATGATTACTTTGGAGCATTTTTCCAAAATGGAGAAACTAGTGGATTTTCTTATTAAGTAATTTCCGTTTCCATCATTTACTTATGTTTTCAAGTTGATGTTTCAAGATGTTTCACTTTCAATTGTAAGAGAATACTGAAATAAGAACAAATACAATTACAACACCAGCCTTTTTCTACACCCACTTATTTTTTGAAAGTATTTAAAAGAATACCGATGCTATTTAGTTTAAATTAACAAATAATAGAAACTAATAATAACAACCAAATAACCAATCAATAATAGGAAAACTATGGGATCCACCCCATTTACCATCACGAGAAACATTGTAAGTCAGAAATATTGAATTCGTCGTTTTGTAATACGTTAAATCCTTGTATTTAATGTCCACCTCTTATAACATGATATCAAATATTCTGAATGTATAATCATACTTGCATGAATAATTAAGTAATGATTTATATGAATATAATAATATCACTATAGTCAAAAATCGAAGACATATTTGATATATATTTCCGAAACACTTAAACTAAATTTAATTTATTATTATTTTTTAGTATTTTATATATCAAAAAGCTAAACTAAACAGAAAAACAACAAAAAAATTAATGTTTACAAATATCTGAAAAGTTCCATTATCTCGGAGACATAACAAAAAATCAAAACAAATTGGAACCAAATTGAAAACTAAATGGGTATCCAAGAATCTAAAATACCGTTATATACTTTAAATTATTAATTATATTTAATTTTAAAATTATTAAATATTCTATAACTACTACCTATAAACCAAATTACTCAAAAACGGTTTACCGTACTACTTTTTATCTGAAATATTTAAAATCATCTTAAATTCACATTAGAATAGAATCACCCAAATATTTTTATCCAAAATATTTAGACTTATCGGAATTATCGATTATTTTAATCCAAAATTGAAAAATGGTAGTTTTATCCCAATAATTCTAAATTATCCAAGAACCGGACCAGTACAAAACTGAACTTGAAATTTTAAAGGGTTCCTAACATTGTTATTTGAACCAAAGCTTTGTGAAACTTAAGGATATAAGGTAATGATCATATATAATTTATGGTAGCGCAGCAATCATAGTTACATTGAAAAATACAATACTGAGAGAGAGAGAGAGAGAGAGAGAGAGAGAGAGAGAGAGAGAGAGAGAGAGAGAGAGA
>OVBX01005755.1:0-12660 GCA_900406325.1 Erucastrum elatum
AGGAGGAGAAGGGCATGTCTTCCCGAAAAAAGTCTAAGCGGAGGGAGACTAGTGAAACTACGTCGTTTTTTCGAGGTGGTCGTTTACTTCTCCGTGGTCTGGAGACTTTAGTAAAGTGAGTGAGATCCTCCGAGTGACGTTTCTTCTGTATATTCGAGTTAATCGTTAGGGGTAATATTGTCTTTTGGATATGAGATAGATTTCGCTCAAAGATCCAACATATCAAACGTCTGATAATGGGGACAAAAACGTATTTTATTACACATGAAATGTGCCATAATCAGCCGCTTAAGTGGATTATCCCCCGGAGTGGCACTAGACATGCTTTCCCCATAAAAATACATAAATCACACGGATAAATAGGCTAGTAATTCAGCATTTGGAGTCGGTTCCATTATGTTTTTGGTTCGATTTTCGTCGAGAAAACGAACTTAAACCATATTTCAGTATTACAAATTTTTGCGCCCGGTTTAAGGAATAAATAAGTGCCTACTATCTAAATTATCTCCTAGTTTTTTTAAAAAAATTTATCTCTTAGTTTTTTTTTTTAAATTAGTAAGAAAAACAGATGTGGACCGATAAAAGAAGGCTTAACCAGGCCCATCAACAGGCCATGATATAATTTTGAAACCCCCGCCTAACAAATTTGGTGTCCGCCGCGGTCACAACAAATCCGATACCCAAACACACCTCTTCTCTCTTTCTCTCTCGCCGGGTGTCTACTATTTACTTTTTCTCAGAAAAAAATACTATAATTTTGTTGTCTCTCAGGAAATGGAATCTCTCGGTCGCCAGTCTTACAGCCGGAAGGAGAAATCTCTGGGTGTTCTAGTCTCCAAGTACTCCATCCCTCTCTCTCTATCTCATAAGCTCTTACGATCCTCCAGATTTTTAGTCTGATTTTATCTCCTACTTGATTTGTGTTGAATTGTTGATTCAGTTTCCTGAGACTGTATAACCGAGACGATGTTGATCTGATTGGCCTCGATGATGCTGCCGGGAAACTAGGCAACTCTTCCCCCCACTAATTTTGTGTTCGCTAAGCTCGATGGCAATCTAATATATTTGTTGAAATCTGAAATTGTAGGAGTTGAACGGCGACGTATATATGACGTGGTTAACATACTGGAGAGCATCGGGGTAAGAATTTGATCTTGTTAATTCCCGCTGTTTTGTCGATTTGAGCTGTAATTGTGTTTTTTTTGGGTGTTGTTGCGTTTTTACGCAGCTTGTAGCAAGAAGAGGGAAGAATCAGTACTCGTGGAAAGGTTTTGGACAAGTTCCTCTTGTTCTAAGTCTACTCAAAGTACTTAAATCAATCATCCACATGCTTCTTTTTTATTTTCTGCTCACCTTCAGTACTGAATGGTTTTTGGTTTTTGTCTTAACTTGTTTACAGGAAGAAGGAATGCGAGAGAAGTTTGGCATCATTCCATGTGTGACTAACTCAGAGATGGTCAGTTCATTGTTCAGATTCTCTTTACTGTTTGAATCTTTTTCGTTAGTTATCTTAAGAGTTTCCAGCTCATGATCCATATTTTGATTTTGAATAGGTGCTATATGACCAAGTAAGAGAAGAGCCTTTGAAGTTAAGTCCTGATGATCTGGAAAACTCGCCATCCCCAAAACTTGGTAATCGTTAACATTACTCATAGAATCTGATAAGAATGTTCTATTCAGTAAAATTTTACAGGATAAGATTTGTGTTGGTGCTAACAGCTGTCTGGAAGCTAACTAGCCTAACGTTTTTTTTTTTTTTTTGCAGATAGCAAAAAGGAGAAATCTCTCTGGGTTCTTGCACAGAACTTTGTGAAGCTTTTTCTATGCTCTGATGTAAGTAAATAAGCAATTATTACATCTCTTTAAACGGGCTTGACCAGTTTCCAATTAATTGATACTTATCTTGTTGCTTCCATCATGTCAGGATGATATGATCACACTTGATGGCGCTACAAAAGCATTGTTGAATGTATCTCAGGATCCCATGAATATGAGAAGTAACTCTAACTCTAAAACCCATTCCTTTTAGATCTTTTCTCATCTCGAACTATCACATACATAAACAATAACCCAAACCCCATTAATGTAAACTCTGTGCAGCTAAAGTTAGACGCCTTTACGACATTGCAAATGTGTTTTCCTCAATGAATCTAATCGAAAAGGTACAAGTTAGTTTGTTCTTAAGCCTATACAATATGCTGATTCGTGGATATTCATCTCTCATCATCTTGCTTTTGTTTTTATTTTCATTTTCATACAGACTCATATCCCAGAGACTAAGAAACCAGCATATAGGTGGTTGGGAGTCAAAGCCATATCAGAAGCCAGATTCCTTGCTGCTCCTGCAGCAGACCTATGTGATCGCATTGAGCCTAAAAAGCGGGTATTCGGGACCGAGATCACAAACTTTACCCCAAAGAGAGCCAAAATTGATGGTTCCAAAGGCCCCCAGTATTACGAAAGTCAAAACACATGCAGTGTCAGCAAGCAAGAACAACCTGATTCTAAATCAGCCGTGAAGAGCCTTGTTGGACCATCATCTCCCGGAGATACTACTAAGAATACCAATTCAGTAAAAAGCAATAACCAGAGCATTGATGTTCTTGAGACCCTTTCTTCTACCCACAAACTACAATATAGCAATCATGGTAAGAGACATCAAAAACGACTTAGTTATGCTTCCTATGAGATTCTTGAGCTTGTCCCTTGTGCGTATATATGTATACCTTACATTTGACAATTTACCAGTAAAGGTTTCTTTCATGAACAGAGTTAATTGGTCTTCTTGGACACTACACAGAGACATGGAGGTCATGGCATGAAGAGTTTCGTCGGAAATGACTTTACCAGGTAGATTTCTCTGGCAGCGTTATGGATATGCCAAAGTAGCTGCTGTTTCTTTGCGTACAACAGAGAACATTACTAGCAGATCAGAGCCTCTATCTTGTGATCCTTTATAGCAGAAGATAAAACAATGAAAAGTTTTGTAGCCTTTCTTATCGTTCCAAATCGAATCCAATAGTACCCTTTTAATGAGTTCTGAAATCCAAAACCATCTCAAGTTTGCATCAATCGGGTTTCCAGAAGAAAAAAAAACACATTTGTAAGCTGAAACAAAATTTGAAAATACAAACTTTAATCGTTTATTTATTAAAGTTAATAGAAAGTATTTCTGAGGTTAAGTGATTAGTGGGCTCACATAAATAAACGAATGAAGGAAGAATTTTCTTGGAACAAATAAATCGTACTAATTATCAAAATAAATAAAATCTATATCTGAATATATAAGTAAAGCAATTAAAAACAAAAAGAATCTTCCATAGCCAACGCATATCACGCAGCCACACATCGGCCAGAGAGTCAGAGAGAGCTCTCTCGAGACGCTAACTTAATGGCGGCCACGTCAGCTCGAGCCTTCTTCCTTCTCTCCCGCGTAACGGACCTCTCACGGAAGAAGCTCATCCTCCACCAACCGCCACCGTCGTCTCCTCGCCGGTTTCCGAACCGCGCCGCGGTGTCTTCCGCCGTAATCAGCTGTCTCAGCGGAGGCGGAGTCTCCTCCGACGACTCCTACGTGTCCACTCGCCGGTCGAAGCTGGACCGAGGCTTCGCCGTGATCGCGAATCTGGTGAACCGGATCCAGCCGCTGGATACCTCCGTCGTCTCCAAAAGCTTATCCGATTCGGCTAAGGATTCGATGAAGGAGACGATATCGTCTATGCTCGGGCTCCTCCCTTCCGATCAATTCTCCGTTTCCGTTACCATCTCGGAGCAGCCTCTCTATCGCCTCCTCATCTCTTCCATCATCACCGGGTAAATGATTTTTCATTAATCGGTCTTAGGCATTTGATTAGTCGCCTAGTGGTTTCTTGAATGTTGATCGGTGATTTTTAGGTATACGTTGTGGAATGCGGAGTATCGTGTGTCGCTGACGAGGAACTACGATATTCTGACTGATCCTAGAAAGGAGGATGATCAGTGTTCGAAAGAGGATGTGAGATTTGGATCAGAGAAGGGAGTGAGTGAGGGTTTGGGGGATTGTGTTGAGGAGTTAGAGAGAATGAGTCCGAAGGTGTTTGGAGACTTGTCACCTGAAGCTTTGAGTTATATTCAGGAGTTGCAGTCTGAGTTAACTAGCATCAAAGAGGTAGTAACACTCATACGTCTTGTCCATATGTGTGGTTTGTGAACTGGGTGATACTTTTGAGCCTTAATGCTTTGTTTTATTTCCAGGAGCTAGATTCACAAAAGAAGAAAGCTTTACAGATTGAATGTGAGAAAGGGAGCAAGAATGATTTGTTGGAGTATTTGCGTTCTTTAGATCCTGAGATGGTATGAAACGTTGATATTTCTTTTGATTCTTATTCTCAGTCTGCTGACAAGAACCGTATTTACAGGTGACTGAGTTATCTCAACTATCTTCACCAGAAGTTGAAGAGATCGTGAGCCAGCTTGTTCAGAACGTGATAGAGAGGATCTTCGAGGACCAGACTACTTCAGCTTTGATGCAGGGTTCAGTCATAAGGACTACAGAAAGTGGTGATGGAGCTGGTAGAACAGTAGACGCTTCCAGGGATTACCTTGCAAAACTCCTTTTCTGGTAACACTTCGATTTTTATCACAAATAACCATATAAGCTTGTTAAAATCATTGATGGTCTGTTACTCTGTTTCATTTCAGGTGCATGCTATTGGGACATCATTTAAGAGGTCTGGAGAATAGATTACATCTTAGCTGTGTTGTTGGGTTGCTGTAAAATCAAAGATTCAGAAAAAAAGGAGACAGAAAGAAAAACATCAATGTATATTCTCCTCCTCTTCTCCTCCATTTTGTTTTCTATAATCTAATAAGCTTTAAGTTATCTCAATCAATCAATCTATGCCCCCTGCAATTTTCTCCCACTTTGAGTTATTCCAATTAGCTTTAAGCTAAACAAAATTTATGAACATAGGAAATGAGGATCTAGTAGAAAGTCGTTAACAGAGTAGTTTTTGCTTTCATTGGGAACTTAGATATGTTGGAAGTAATTCATATAGTAAATGGTTATCTTCATTTTTGTGTGTTTGAACATATGCTGCATCTTCTTTGGGATGTTGACAGCGTAGATAGATTCTCGATCATCTTCTTCGCTTAGGTTAATGTCTTCTTATGGATCTTAATGCTATTTGTGTATCTTTGTCGTAATTATGTCCATTAATCTGTTTTCTGTCAAAATGACTTGTTGAAAAGTAGGCGGTCGAGTAATTTAATCCAATGTCTCACGTGTATTAACTTCACCAACCCTTATCATGATAACTACACAAGGATGTTCATAAGTCTTTTTCTATTATGCACTTCATAGAAAAATATTAATTAACCAACTACAATTTTATTTGAATACGGATCGTTCTGATACCTGTTTAGTTAAAATTTGATTAGTTTTGGTTTTGAAATTAGGTAGAAGAACTTTAGAACAGAAACAAGTTCTTATGGACACGAAACAATCCGAAAAAGCAGCAGCAGTTAGTAACTTAGTATGTCACACAAGAAGCATTGGAACACTCTTTTGTTTTATCATTTCACCACTTCAAATAAACGAATTATAAACCTAACTCACCGGTACTTAAAAACATGGGTCTCCACCCTGTCTCAGAGGCCAACGCTTCAAGCCCCTTCGGCTCTCTCTCCGCCGCCGACTTCTACTCCCGCCATTCCGTCACCCACTCCTCCGCCTACATCACCAACCCAACCGGTCTCAAACTCTTCACTCAGTGGTGGACCCCTCTCCACCGTCCACCACTAGGCCTCATCGCCGTCGTCCACGGCTTCACCGGCGAATCCAGCTGGTTCCTCCAACTAACCTCCGTCCTCTTCGCCAAGTCCGGGTTCCTCACCTGCGCCATCGACCACCAAGGCCACGGCTTCTCCGACGGGTTAACCGCTCACATCCCAAACATCAACCTCATAGTCGATGACTGCATCTCCTTCTTCAACGACTTCCGTAGCCGTCACGCTTCCTCCTCCTCCTTACCTTCCTTCCTCTACTCCGAGTCCCTCGGCGGCGCGATAGCTCTCTACATCACCCTCCGCCAGAAATCACAATGGAACGGTCTCATCCTCAGCGGCGCCATGTGCTCCATCAGCCACAAATTCAAACCTCCGTGGCCTTTACAACTCCTCTTAACCCTAGCAGCTACCCTCGTCCCTACCTGGCGCGTCGTGCCAACTCGCGGCACCATCGCCGGCGTTTCGTTCAAGGAGCCCTGGAAACGGAAGCTAGCCTTCGCTAACCCCAACAGAACAGTCGGTAAACCACGCGCCGCCACGGCCTACGAGCTAGTACGAGTCTGCCAGGATCTTCAAAGCAGGTTCGAAGAAGTAGAAGTTCCCTTGATGATAGTACACGGAGGAGAAGACGTCGTTTGCGATCCTTCCTCCGTCGAGGAGCTTTACATGAGATGCAAGAGCAGCGACAAGACGTTAAATATCTATCCAGGGATGTGGCATCAGCTTATTGGAGAGTCTGAAGAGAACGTCGACTTAGTGTTCGGTGATGTTTTGGACTGGATCACGAACCGGTCTCAAAACGACGCCGTTAACGGTGGTAGCAAAGCTTAAAAATACGATTTAGCTTACCTTTCATGTATAAATAAAACGCTCCGAGATTGTTGTATTCAAGATCCTAGAGAATAGGTCAAACTATGTTCCGTGACACTCAAGAAACATTGTTAACAATAGTAAAAAATGAGAAAGTAGATAATTTTTTTAGTTAAATCTCTTGTCGGAAAGGAAAAAAAAATGAAAGATATAATGAAGGAAGTGGAAGGGAAAGTGAAGTTTTCAATGGCGGATTCCACAATGATGTTACTTGTACAACAAGCAATGGATAAAGCTCACGAAAAGATCAAAACAAAACACGGTCTTCTCCTCCGCCTTAACGCTATATCCCTATTCTACGAGCTCGCCGTATTACAGCTCGAGACCTGTCTTAATTTCGTGCAACAAGAAACCGATAACCTCGAGAGCAACCACGAGGAAGTGGTTCGCGATCTGAGGAAGATCAAAGACAGGCTTCACCACCGTCTCCTCGAGACCGAGCTAGCTATTCTCGAGAAAGACAGAGAGCTGTTGGAGAGGTCTGAGAACGAAGCGAGCTTGAGAAACGTTTTGGAGAGTAAAGAAACAGAGCTTGTTCATTTGCAAGATCTGGAGAGAAAGAGAAGTTCTAATGAGATTGGTGAGGAGTTCTTTGAGCTGAAAAGCTCTGTTGATCATCAAGTGATGAATCTTAGACAAAAGCTTGAGACAGAGTACGATGGTTTGGGGAAAGAGACAGAGGATCCTTCAGGAGTTGATATAGATGTTCTGAAAGGGACGATGGATCTTGCGTTTAACAAGATGCATCACGCGATATTCTTGTCTGAACTGGGTCCCATTGAGCAGAGTTGGAGATGGTCTATAGAGAGGGATACAATGGGGTTACTGATAAAAGGTTTCATGAGTGGTTTAGAGAAGGAGAAGAAGAAGGTGATGATGGTTGTGAGAGATTATGAATTAAGTTTTAAAGATAGGGTTTGTTTGATTCGTAGTGAGATGGAATGTTTAGAATCACAGATTGTTATCCATAGATCATTATCATCTCCTAGAGCAATAGCAACATCATCAACATCTTCAATAGATTGTGAGGTTGTTAATGATGATAAAGAAGAAAAAAATGAACAAGAGGGAGAAGACTCAAGTAACTATCCTGTTTCTAAGTTGATAAAGAGTCATGAATCAATCATTAGGAGGAAAAGTGAAGAGCTTGTTCCTCCTAAAATTGAGTCTATTAAACGCCAGAGGAGTTGCAACAGCTCTAGCTCGAAGCGAGCTATTGATGATATTGTGGCCGGTCTTGATAGCTTGATGTGTCTTAACACTAGGATGTTAGAACATTTTGTTTATGATAAGGATGATGAGAGATGTGATGATCATGAAGTGGTAATGGACGATGGTTTGGATGATGTTTGGAAGAAAATGCATAAACATAAATCGGTGTTGTCTGAAAATAAGGTAGAGGAGAAAGAAGATGTAGAGATGGAGTTAATAATGATCTTGGAAGATACTTACTTGACTCTACTCAAAGGCTTGTTAATAGATGAAAACATTAAAAGCAGGAAAACGCAAGAAGACGAGATCAAGAGCCAAGAGAAAGATCTTGAGATTCTTCGTGAAGATGAAGAGTTCAGACAAGAAGTGGGGTGGATTATAGTAGGAGAGTTTCTAAGAGAAGTTTCAGAGAGTGTAAGGAATCAAGAAAGGATTGAAGCTGGTGATAAAAGATTGCTTGAGGATCAAGGAAGGAGGACAGGCTTGGATGCATCTCCAGTCTTTGATGAGATTGAGATTTTTCGTGAATATGAAGAGTTCAGACAAGAAGTGGATTGGATTGTTGTAAGAGAGCTTCTAAGAGAAGTTTCAGAGACTGTAGAAATCCATGAAAGGATGGAAGCAGATAATAAACGGTTGCTTGAGGAACAAAGAAAGAGGTCATGCTTGGATACATCTCTAGTCTTTGATGATTTTGAGATTCTTCGTGAAGATGGAGAATTCAGACAAGAAGTCGATTGGATTATTGTGAGAGAGTTGCTACGAGAAGAGTTAGAGACTGTAGAGACTCAAGAAAAGATTGAAGCAAACAATAAAAGGTTGCTTGAGGAAGAAATAAAGAGGGCATGCATGGAGATATCTTTAGTTTTTGATGATTTTGATTTCAAAATTCAAAAGAAGATAAAGAAGGCAATTTGTGGGTTACAACACTTGGAGGAACATATCGATTCAACAGTGGATTATATAGCAGAGTTAAGACGAAAAGAATCTGTTTATAGAACAGCTTTTGTTCTTAGGTCTGAGAATCTCATAAAGGCAGAAACTGAGGTAAAAGGATTTGTGATTTCATTCGTTATTATGAATTTTATGAGCTGCAAAATAAATTTCAGGTTGATCTTCTGGGAGATCAAGTAGATTCGCTTGTGAAACTTCTTCAAAAAACACTTTGGACATTTCATCAACATCCATCGCTTCTCTGCAATCACTCAGATGTAAGTTAACCTTAGATAAGTAGATTGTTTCACAAGTAATCTCTCTGTGGACAAATCTGTATTATCTTATGCTTTTTTCAGATATCAGAAATCTGTAAGATGATCAAGGAAGTGTTATACGAGGATCACAAACTAAACTAACTTGCCGAATCAGTTTCTTGCGTACCAATCTTACTACTAAATGTCTGCAAGGAAACATCAAATGTTTACAAATTTCTGATCCTGCAAGATAGTTGTAGTATAAATTAATTCCTTCAATGTAAAATTTATGAAAGTCAAATGATAGTCAACATGGTAAAACATTCACTTACCAACTATCTCATGTCAGTTTATTTTCTTATAAAAAGCATATAGAAAAAGAAGAGAAATTTACACTAGACACTTTTTTCCAGTGTAATTACAGTATTACACTTACACACACATACAATTTGTGAGACACTTGTAATAAATTAAATTCCTCTTTTATCTTGAAATGTATTAACTACATTTTACTCATTATTTTAATTCATACTTTATCTTTTCTCATTTATGTTTATGTTTATGAAAAGTTTTTTTTTGTATACTCACGTAACTACAACATGTCTCGAAAAAGAATCTCAAATCCTAGCTTTCTATGCTCGTTCAAGTTTACCTTCATCTCTATTCTTTTGAATTGATATTTTTCTTCCGGTCACCGTTCGAATTTATGTCAGAGGAAGGTGATGTTGGTGGTGGAAACAATGATAGTAGACGGGGAGACGACCTGACGATGCTTTTCCGGCGTATCAATTTTTAGTCTGTTAATTACTATCCAAATTGCAATACCCTTTTTTTTTCCAAATTGCAATACCGCTTACATTGTATTTTCTCTTCATGATACATTCATCGAGATTAGTCATGTTCAGTCACCAACAACTAGCGCGTCAATATATACCGTTCACTATGAAAGGTATGCCAAATCCGGGAAAACGACTTATTTCTCCACCAAAACTATGACATAGTAATAAATATACATAAAGTATCGACCTCGTCCTAATTACACACCAAATAAATATGACAATCCGTTTTCACATACGACGAAAGTTCAAAACCCGTTTCCACACAAACCAATATCTGGCTTGGTTTTAATGGTTTATTAATGAACCGATAGTAAACCAGTTCGTATTGGTACAAATCGACCCATATAAAGATCAGACTATGGATCGATTTAAAACCGACCCAAAACCCCTTTAAAACACCCAAATCGATTTCATGTCTTAAGAAACCCTAAAATCAAAAAAAAAATCAGAGATTTCGTTTCCCAAACCCACAAAGCATGAGTAATGAATCTGGAAATTCGAATGGAATCTTTAGTGGTTGAGCAAGAGGTCATGTTGTTGGTGTCCCGAAGAGATATTGGAGTGGAGAATTAATTATCCCCTTGATGTCGAATTCAAAGGCAAATCCTCGCATGAGATACTTTCGTTGTGCTTTTGCGGCAGAGAAAAGGGTTAGTTATTGGTTTAATCGGGTCATTTTTGGTTTAAGTAAGTTAGTCATTGGTTAAGTTTAGGTTTAGAGAACACTAACCAACTTTGAACCGCTATCTGGTGGTATTAGTTTGATTTTCAAAGTTTAGGGGGAAACGGGTTTCGAACTTTCGGCGTATGTGGAATTGGGTTGTCATACTTATTTGGTGTGTAATTAGGACGAAGTCGAAACTTTGTGTACATTTATTACTATCTCATAGTTTTGGTGGGGAAATAGGTCGTCCTCCCGCCAAATCCAAAATCACACAAGACATGCATCCACAACATACCATCTGCTAAGCCTGGGCACATATCGGATATCCGGGTTTTTGAAGATATTTGTTATTTGCTTCGTACGTTACGGATATCTAATTTTTGTATTTGCTTTGCTTCGGAGAAATACGGATATTCGGAAAAACGGATATCCGGAAAATAATTAGATATTTGCGGATATTTACGAATACTTACGGATATCTTATATATTTTGATTAATACAAATAATCTTAAAATTTGGATGCAAATTTGTTTTGTATAATATATTTTTACATGATATATAAGATAAAAAATAAAAGAATTAGTAAATCTATATATTTTGTAAAATTTTAAACTTACTTAACAATCTATTAATAATAGGAATCCTGATTAATTCTAAAGAGCGTGTTTTTTTATAGGTATCTCAAATCTTGTGAAAAGTTACGACTGTTTGTTAAAAAGTTGCATCTCTTCTTTATGAAAAGAAGCGACTGCTTAAAAGGTTGTGACTCTTCTTCGATAAAAGTTGCAACTGTTTAAATTGAAAGGGTGTGTGTTTTTATTTGCAACTTAAATCTTGCGAAAAATTGCGATTGTTCGTTAAAGAGTTGTGTCTCTTCTTTATGAAAAGATGCGACTACTTAAAAGATTGTGTCTCTTCTTTGATAAAAGTTGCATCTGTAAAATTGAAAGGGTGTGTGTTTTTATAGGTAGCTTAAATCTTGTGAAAAGTTGCGATTGTTCGTTAAAAAGTTGTGTCTCTTCTTTATGAAAAGATGAGACTACGTAAAAGGTTGTGTTTATTCTTTGATAAAAGTTGCAACTGTTTAAATTGAAAAGATGTGACTTTTCAAAAAGAGCTTTTCAAAATCTATAAATAGTCTATGTTTATACACTTCTGAAAGTAAAATTTTCGCAAATCTAATTGATAGTAAAATGGTGAAAAAAATAGTTCTATGAAGTTACTTGGTTACAAATTTTTTGAAGATGTTCAAATGAAACATTATCAACAAAAAATATTAGGAAGAGTTTTACGTGTTTGGATGGCCAAAAATCCTAAACGGAACAATGAAATTATTAGTCTTAATTTTCTTCTACTAGATGAAAAGGTTTGTTTGTACGTCGTTTTTATCTTAAGAGAAGTAGATTGTTGTATAATCGCAATCTCAACTAATGTGAAGATTTGTATTTTTTGTAATTTAAGAGTTGTGAAAAATATCACAAGAAGTTGCATCATTCTGTTTGTATACGGTTGCAACTTTCTAAACTTGTAAAAATTGTTTTAACTGAATTGTGGATGTATTTGTTAGTTTTTTATTTTAGAATTTTGTATTTATTTTTGTTATTTTTATTATGAAAAGGTGCATCAAATAGTTACAAACATTGATATGAAAAGTTGTATCAATTACTTGTGTCTTTTCAGTATCTATATATAATATTTGCTTAAAACTCCATTGTTTCTTATTTCTTAAACAAACATTTCTTATATTTTCCATTTATCAAATAAGTAAACGTTCGGTAAATGTAGATAAGAACTTTAATAATTCACTTTTAATTTTCAGTATAATATATCTATATTCAAAAGTACGAAGATTGTCTAATAAATTTTTCAATCATCAAAGATCTATTATTCCATTATTCTTCAACAAAGACGATTATTTTGCATAGTCTTATAATTTTTTATATTACTATATATTAATTAAAATAGAAAAAAAACTTCAAATGGAGTTTTATAGGAACGACTTTCGTCTATTTTTTTATGTTTTTCATTATTTTTTTCGTCTATATATATACATCCATGTATTAACATATTATAAAAACAAAAAAAAATAAAAAATGATGGAATTATGTTTTAACAATCA
>OVBX01005756.1:0-12660 GCA_900406325.1 Erucastrum elatum
TTAAAAAGTTTTTGATCATTAGAGAAAAGGTAAGATACAAAATCAGAACTTTTGATGGAAAATTTAAGAAATAAGACCTACAACAGCTACGGATCCAAGCATTGGCAGGTCACCGATGTCCAAGTTTTCAAGATTGGTATCAAATCTTTCAACAACATTTTTTGAGTTTCTGATAAGTTACTCTCACTGTCTACAATCTTGAAGGTTTCTCCTAGACTATGAATATCTTCTTCAGAAGGCCAAATGCTCTCTCTTAGCTCCAATCACTTCAGCAGCCTGCATATACACCATCCGCACGGGTCACGGTAACTGCTACTTCTGATTTAGCGATTTTCTCATCCTTGCCAAAGCTTGAAGACACAGTGGGTGCTCCCGCGACAGCAGTAACAAATGCATCCAAAGCAGCGTGAATCTGAGCCTTGTGTGCTCGAGTCTCCTACATCTTCTTCTCCAGTGAACTGTTGTTTGCTCGTCAAAATTGTTGCATAGAAAGTCCGACATGCAAACAGACAATGGTGAGAATCTTTTGTTTCACCAAAGAAACAAATAATGGTGAGTATTCTAATATAATATATCTCTGTTGCAATTAATTAAAATTTTAACGGGTACTCATATTTAAACAACCAGAGCTTATTTACTAGTATAAGAGAATTAGTGATACAAAAAAGCCTTCAGTGAAACTAAAAAGCACAATACGAAAGAGAATGAGAAATTTGAACATATTAAGAAATTACGCCAAATACTTTTACCTTATCAAGTGAGTTCGCTAAGCTGTGAGGAACCTGTCTCAGAGGTAGATTTACACTCATTACCAGATAATCATTGACCATATAGATATGTATTGAGACGGTGTCGGAAGCTGGTGAAACGGTTTACATTCATGGTGGATAGCATGAGTGTTGACTGAAACAAATGTATAAAAAAGCCGAATCGGGTTCAAGATTTATCAATAAACCGAGTTCGAATACAAATCTTAATACTGAGTTTTGAAGCAAGCTTATGAGTTTCAATGCCAAAAATAGTTTTTAAAAAGCTGTCTATGAGTTTCAAGAACAGAATACTCGTTGAAGATGGGTGAGACTGTGAAGGTCTGATGCTTTGCAATGTAATAGAAACTGGCCACGCTGAGATGGAATGTGTATGTCTTGCCAACAATGTCGGTAATAAACAGAGAAGCTGACTATCTTCTGGGTTCTCTTCTACACCTGCAGCCTATAAAAACAGAGCATCAAAACAGGTTCGTCAGTCTCATCAGCAACCCTTAACTCCACACGGTATCAAGATTCAAGCATAAACAAAATCAATAAACGAAATCAAAATCATCTAAAGATTTCTAAATGTACGGAACCGCAAAATCATCTTACAATAACAAATAAAAACTAAATCAAAATAATTTGAGGGTGAGCAAGAGATGAGATTGTGAGATCGTAAACAGCGTATCAAAGAGATTGCTGCATATTTATACACGATTTAGCAGACGTTGCGACCGACGATTCGCAGTGGAATGAGGATTAAAGACGATTTACTACACAATCACCGTTATGAAACTCTACACAGTCGCCCCCCGTACGGGAAAAGGATGAAGAACACGAAGAAGATCGATGTCGGCAGAGACAGGGAAGCTCTTGGTCCTGTCGGCAGAGACATGCGCCGATGGGCCTCGTGTCAAGCGCAGATGACGACCGAAGACAAAGCCCAACCAAGCCCAACTCGACAAATCTTCACTTTAAATGATACGCGGCGTTGTTGACGTGGCTACACGGAATAAACATCAATTTCCAGCCTGACATTCAAGCTGTCATGTCTAGGAGAGATTTGAGGTCTTATATATATAAAGATTTTATTCTAAACTCAATATATTTTAATGTATATATAAATTGCCTAAAATCTATTTACGACAACAACCAACCAAAATGCAAATAAGAAAATTCATAAAATTTTAATATATTTAGAATAAAAATATTTTAGTTTAATTCAGAGAAATAAATGCAATCCAATATATTCAAATGATAACTAAATCAACTGTAAAACAACAAAAAGAAATAACATGTCAAAATCATATGTCGAATATAATATTGTTAATATAAATTATGCATAAATTATAAATTAATTTTTAATTAAAAGTAAATAGCAATCAATTATTATAATATATTTACTTTATAAATATATATACCCGTGTATGAGCACATAAAAATAATCTAGTATATATACACTGGATTAAATTGTTTAAGATCGGATTTCTATTATAATATTGCATTGTTCCACAAATTTACCTAGTATGCTTCTAAAACATAGAGTTAAGATACCAATTACTCTCTCCAGGGTTGTTATTTTTTCACATATGAAAGGCAATCTACAAAACTGAAAATTATTCTCAGTATTTGTGTGATATGCTCCATAAATCACAGGTTCGACTCTGCCCAAAGGCTACGGCTTCCCTCAACCTGAAGAAAGACAATCTGAGGAAACAGCTCATTCAGTTACGCACAAGGCTTGCCGAATTCGACAACTTATCCTAAATGTAAGTTTTGTCCTTCTAATTTCTCTTTCTAATTGTAATGTTTCGTAATTTTAATTATGGGTTAACATGGTGCAATCGAGCAGTGTTTAGAATCTCGAGAATGTTTTGCATGCACTTGAGGGAATTAGTAGAGATACCAATCCAGCCGATGTTCTTGGAGGCAATATTTAGAGATATATTTTACTGTTTTGTTTAAACTTATCTTAGACATATTGCTATCCTTTGTATGTGATATAGACATATTGATATATTTTGCAAGGGATAATTCTACTAGGTTCATGATGCTTTCTATTCTAATCAAAACTTATGCTCTATTCCATTGGAATGGTGATTTTGATTACTTATTTCATAAAGCTTTAATGACCCATTTTCATGTGCTCTTCAAATAATAGCAAAGATGCGTCTCTGTGTTCTACAAAATCAATTAATAATTATTTTACCAAAATATTATTTTACGGTTTTTTGTAGGATTTAAGAAAAGTAAAATAAATTCTTTTCTTTTTAACAAAATCTTTTTTTTTCTAAATCTATTTGAAATCTTAAAAAAAAGAGATTTGTATAATATTTTTGACACATGTTACAATTTTAAATAGTTTATTGACACATGCAACGATTATGTTAATTAGCAGCTTTTAAAAGCCAAACTTTATATAATATTTTTTTTTCTAAAATCCTAAACAAATATAATTGTAAAAGTTTATGTAATAGTAAAATTTTTTTCCTAAAGTGTAAAAAAATATTTTTTTTTTTGTAATAATAGCTTTTTCTTCTAAATCTCTTTAAATTTTAAACAAAAGAGATTTGTCACAATATTAAATTATATTGACATATATTATGATCATGTTAATTAGCAATTTTGAAGAATCAAATTTATATAATTCAATTATATAAAATTAAGATTTTATTTCATTAATATTTAGTTATATATGTTTCTATTTTCTTAATTTTTTTTATCAAAATATATTTTTCAGATAACAACATAGTATATATAGGAAATAAATTTTTATTTTAAAATATATATTTGGATTCTGAAAAATCACTTTGTAAATAATAATATATTTCACTTTTCGGTCAAATAATTACTTAATAATATTTTCTCAATCTTTTTTCATGGGTTAAATATAATTTATCCTTTTTTTTTGTGGGTCAAATAATAGTTTATCTTATTTTAATTTTGGGTAGATAATAATCTGTTTCACTTTTTTGGTCAAATAATAATTTGACTCTTTCTTTATGGGTCAAATAATAATCTGTTTCACCTTTTTGAATCAAATAATAACTTACCTTACTTTTGTTTTCTGGGTCAAACAATAGTCTACTTTCTTTTTCTTGGGTCAAATGATAATCTGCATTTTCTTTTTGTACGTCATATATAGTTTGTTTCCTTTTCTCTGGATAAAATAATACTCTGTCTTCAGGTCAAACAATAACTTTCCTTATTTTCTGTTTTATTGGTCAATCTAGCTTATCAAGTTGAAGAAATCGCTATCTCAAAACCTCTATTATAAGAGCCCATAATATCTCTCCAGCTTGCTCTACCATAGTTTTAGTTAATAAATCAACGATTAACTAAACAATAAAATGAATAAGACAATCTTTCTCTTTCTCTTGTCCTTCGTCCTCTTCTTTTTTCACGCGTTTGCGTTTACAAGTGTCAAAAGTAACTGGAATCCTATCGTGGATGTTAAGGATCCTAAGTGGACTCCCATCAAGGACGTTAAAGACCCTCACATCATAAAGCTCGTTGAATTTGCAATCTCTGAGAATTTCAAACACACTAAACATGTATTGAAGTTCGTATCGGTTGTAAAGGGCATATTTATCACATATATTGATCCCGAAAAGATTATTGCTTACCAAATTGTGTTCGTGGCCAATGATGGCGGCATCAGCGGAAACAAAAACTACAAGGCAGCTGTAAGTGAGGAAAATTCAGGATTGGTACTCGCGGGATTTGTTCCATGTGAGCTTGATTTCTATAAATGTGATAACTTCTTATATATATAGCTAAATAAATAAATAAAAATAATTATGGAAAATACAATAATTTCGTCACTTTTTTGAAACTTGAAATTCCTGTGGATATTCTTCTATCTTTTATAAGTATAATGCAAGAGCTTCCTACCAAAAAAAGTATAATTCAAGAGCATTCTCTGAACTCCTCCGTTTTAATCCAAACACACTTAACAATAATCCAAATGCACGTGAACAACAACAAAAAATTAAACGGATGGAACCAGTTCAACTTTAAGCATATACGAAGATTGGATAATCACATAGTAAATCCGGCCAGAAAAAAGATAATCAAACGGCAGATAAGTTAGCATCAGCAGCTAGAAACTCCAACTCTTCTTATATTGTAAAAATGGTTATCTTAAAGATGGATTTTAATTTTCTTCTTGTAAAAACTGTTTTTAATATCAATATGAAAATAATTGACAAAAAATGTTGATATTTAACCAAAGTGGAATTTTTGTTAATTTGATATGTTTTTACTTTTGTTTAGTTGTATGATATTTATTTTTTGTTTGATTTTATTCTTTTTTTCAGAGTATTCACTTCAAAAAATTAAAAGGTCTTCCTTGCTTTTTATCTTTGAAAAGAATTAATAAGTTTGAGGATAAATCATTTAATATTTAATGCTTATTTTATTCTGTTAGAATCATTTTTAGATATTGTACTGAAAATGTCTATCTATCTATATAAAATAGAGTTTGCTCTCTCCTAGAGCATTCCACGTCAGATTCCAGCTCACTAATTCAAAGTCTGTAATGACGACATGTGTCCCGGCCATTTAAAACGCTGCACTTCATTTAATCTATTTTATATTTCGTTTGGGTTTTAAAACATGTTTTTAAATGAAGTTCTGAAAAGCCTTCTCCAAAACAGTTTAGCTATGACTCTAAACGCTTCATTTTTGATTTCAATGGTTGAACCATTATCCTTCTCCGCCTTCGTGATGTAGGCTCCAAATCTAGGGTTTCGATTCATCTTCTTCCTCAGTCCCTAATTCTTACCAGTTTCACGTTTCACCTTTGTCTTCTTAAAGTCCTCCTTAATTCAATCATATAGGATCTACATTTATTTTCTGCTTGCAGGGGAAATCTCAGTATAAAAAGGTTAGCATCCCTACTCTCGAAGTCATCCTACTGACGTATTCAAACATATGTTATATGTATCTCTTTATTTTCTGGAAAATGGCTAGGTCTAATTTAAGTATCCTCCATCTCTTCTTTCTAATTAACTATTCTATGTTCATGAATTTTATCAATTTTGTTCAGGAAGGAGCAAGAAAAACAAAGCGACGACAATTAACCAAATCTGGGTACGTTCTCTTCATCTTCTTTTCAGTTTCTCTATATTTTGTAATTTTGTTTAGATGTTTTTTTTTTTTTTTTGTAACTAAATTTTTGTTTAGATGTTAGTGAGAAGAATTCTAATTGCTGTATATTTAGATAAGCACTGCAAACGGATCAAGAAGAAATGGAGGCACTCCAGAACTGCATGAAACTATATGTACGTTTCTTACGGGTTTTGTTTTTTTTTAGGTTTTCATCTTTTGATGATCTGTAGTGGATCATATCTTTAGTTTTGGATAGGCTTTGGTGTTAATTGTTAAATTTTTTGTTTCTAACATTGTCTCTCTTCCTCTTATAAGCAACTGTTCCGAGATTTGCCCTCTTCTCTTTTTCTCGAGTTACAGTGATTTGGCAATTAATCGTTTGTTTTCCTGAGTTAATATTTGGGGAAAAACATTTTTTTCTATTTGAGACCGTTAGGGTCTCTTTCTTAGAGTCACAGAAAATCACTGCTCTACTTTGTCTTCTTTGCCTGTGACCTTTTAACTTTTCAAATCGCAGTTGTTGTTTGATTATATCTACTGCTGTATGGCTGCAAGTATGTAGTGTCATGACACTTAGCTTCTCACTTTTTCACACTTAGTTTCAAATAAAAAAAGAAGATTGTGTTTAGCTGTTCAAATGAAGTCTTGACGTCTCTGATGAGTTGATAAGGAAGATGGAGCTTAGAAGCCTTCGTAGTTAGTGAGCCTGCTGATAGATTTTTATATTGTTGGGCATATTGTTGGGGAATTGTCCCGAGTGTATATGCACTACTTTGATTTCATAGTTTTGGTAAAACAGACAGATATATGTATGTTAGATTTTTATAGGAACATGCTAATTAGCATGAAAATAATGAGAAGGGGACAAATATAAATTCAAGTGTAAATTCCGGTAGAAAACATATTATATTTTTTCCACTGAACTCCATATACTCCATATACTTTAACAAAGTAGATATAATATGGTTTATCATTTTTAAAATTATTTATTTATTAATATTAAATTTTCTTATAAAATATATAATTTTTATATTTGTGAAACTTAATATAACTTTTTTTTGATCGAAAATGCATATATTAAGAGGAATAAAGGGCCTAAACTCTGGTTCAGCCTATGGCGGGCCCAATTACAGAAACAAAAGATCTGAGGGAGCTTTTGGCTAATCCATCGGCCTCCACGTTTTCAGATCGAGGCGTAAATACAAAGGAAATCGAAGCAAACGCAAGAGAAAAACGGTTGATATCAGCTAAGATTCCGTAGATCTCTTTGATCGGCATGTAATAGCTCGAAGGAGCGTTTGGTTGTCGGAGCGAATCTGAAGATCCTTGATCTCCAGAGAAACTGCCGTGTTGAGAGCAGGCGCAGCTCTAAAGCTTCCGCCATCAAAGGGGATTTAATGAATTCCTGGTGTTGAGAGGCTCTGTGAACCTCGAATCCCTGATTACTCCGCAGGATACAGGCTAAGCCGGCGATTCGCAACGCTTGATTCCATGCTGCATCCGTGTTACAGGTGATGGTACTCGCCGTTGGGAGGGGCTGTCGGTGCCTCAGGAGGGTGCTTGTCGTCGTTGCTGGTGACGGAGTTTCCTTCTCTTGTGCTTGCATCCACTCTTTTCCTAAAGTGAGTCCCTTTAAAGCGGTGTTTTCCAGTGTGATTACTCGGTTCTTAGAGACTAACAGGTTCCTTGATGTCCACAGGGCCCAACAGATCCACGGTAGGATGTTTCCCACAAAACCTGAGGGGGTAGACAGACGACCTCGTGGAATCCCTTCAGAGCTAACTTGACATTATCCATCGTATCTACATGGTCTGGGCGTGAGAGAGGTATCTGCTCCTACACTTGTTGGGCAAATGTACAAGAGAAGAAGACGTGGGACGGAGTTTCATCCAAGCCACATCATTTGCATTTGACGTCTGCGATTCCCCGTGTCCTTAGCAGCTCACCCACTGGTAATGCTCCTTTGATACTTGACCACGAGACTTTTAACTTTGGTGAGCATTTGATGGCCCATAAGGCTCTAATCCAGTTGAAATCTGTCTGTTGTGCAGGGATGATAGTAGGAGGTGCTGGTGATTGTCCCGAAGCTGTCCTATACCCTGATTTTGTTGTATATACTCCAGAAGCAAGCGGTCTCCAGATGAAGCTGTCTTCCTCTCCCATTCGGCTAGGTTGGATGCGTAGGATTTGTTCCATCAGCTCAGGTAATATCTCTTGGATACGACTTGTGTTCCAAGTTAGGTCTGAGGTTAGTAGATCCGAGACGCGTAGGTCTAGAGCTACCTCAGGGACAGGACCAAATGGCTTAATGTCCTCCTCTGTAGATATCCAGGAGTCGTGCCATAGTTTAATGCTCTCTCCATTTCCCACAGCCTTTCCCACTTGGTCCTTTAAAAGGTCTCTTCTTCCATGAAGAATACCTCTCCACCCATGTGAGCATGAGGTTGGAAGTGTGACATCCAAGAAACCCTTTTTATGACAATACTTCCCTTTAAGAACTCTCGCTAAGAGGCAGTTAAGCTTAGTGAGGATCCTCCATGATATTTTAGCTAGGAGAGCTTGGTTGTAGAGCTGTAATTCTTGTAGAGCTTGGTTGTAGAGCTGTATTTCTTGGAACTTAATATAACTATAATCAAAATATCCAAGCAAATCTGAATTCTCATTTTAAGATTATTTAAATTAAATTCAGTTTACCATTCAATAATCTAAGGCATAAATTTATTTAGAATATATAAAATATTTTAATTATCTAAAATACTGATATGTGTTCATGAGCTTCAAAAAACTATTAATTACTTATCTATGTAACTTCCAATTGATAAATATAAATAACAGGATGACTCAAAACATATTAACAAATGATAACAAAATACTAACCAACTGATACAATTTAGTTCTTTAGTAAAATTTATATACATGCATGAAATTTCATATTATTATTGTTATATTAACTGATATAGTTTGGAATCAAACACTTTAGTTTATTTTGTATTTTATTCTAGACATAATATATCTTAAAGTATATATAAATTGCCAAAAATCTATTTACATATCTCAAAAAACAACCAACCAAAATGCAAATAAAAAATCATAAAATTTTAATATATTTAGAATAAAAATATTTTAGTTTAATTCAGAGAAATAGATGCAATCCATTATACTCAAATGATAACTAAATCAACTGTAAAAACAACAAAAAGAAATAACATGTCAAAATCATATGTCGAATATAATATTGTTAATATAAATTATGCATAAACTATAATTTAATTTTAAATTAAAAGTAAATAGCAATCAATTATTATAATATATTTACTTTATAAATATCTATACCAATGTATGAGCACAGAAAAATCATCTAGTATATATATATATGCACTGGATTAAAAATTTTAAGATTGGATTTCTATTATAACATTGCATTGTTCCACAAATTTACCTAGTATGCTTCTAAAACATAGACTTAAGATACCAATTACTCTCTCTAGGGTTGTTATTTTTTCCCATATGAAAGCCAATCTACAAAACTGAAAATTATTCTCAGTATTTGTGTGTTATGCTCCATAAATTACAGGTTCGACTCTGCCCAAAGGCTACGGCTTCCCTCAACCTGAAGAAAGACAATCTGAGGAAACAGCTCATTCAGTTATGCACTAGGCTTGCCGCAATTCGACAACTTATCCTAAATGTAAGTTTTGTCCTTCTAATTTCTCTTTCTAATTGTAATGTTTCATAATTTTAATTATGGTTTAACATGGTGCAATCGAGCAGTGTTTAGAATCTCGAGAATGTTTTGCATGCACTTGAGGGAATTAGTAGAGATACCAATCCGGCCGATGTTCTTGGAGGCAATATTTAGAGATATATTTTACTGTTTGGTTTGAACTTATCTTAGACATATTGCTATCCTTTGTATGGGATATAGACATATTGATATATTACTTTCATGATGCTTTCTATTCTAATCAAAACTTATGCTCTATTCCACTGGAATGGTGATTTTGATAACTTATTTCATGAAGCATTAATGACCTATTTTCATGTGCTCTTCAAATAATAGCAAAGATGTGTCTCTGTGTTCTAAAAAGTCAATTAATAATTATTTTACAAAAATATTATTTTACGTTTTTTGTAGGATTTTAGAAAAGTAAAATAACTTCTTTTATTTTTAACAAAATCTTTTTTTCTAAATCTATTTGAAATCTTAAAAAAAAAAGATTTGTATACTATTTTTGAAACAACAATTTTAAATAGTTTATTGACACATGCCGCGATTATGTTAATTAGCAGCTTTTAAAAACCAAATTTTATATAATATTTTTTTCTAAAATCCTAAACAAAATATAATTGTAAAAGATTATATAATAGTAATTTTTTTCGAAAATGTAAAAAAAAATATTTTTTGTAATAATAGCTTTTTCTTCTATATCTCTTTAAATTTTAAACAAAAGAAATTTGTCACAATATTAAATTTTATCGACATATATTATGATCTTGTTAATTAGCAATTTTGAAGAATCAAATTTTATATAGTTCAATTATATAAGATTAAGATTTTATTTCATTAATATTTAGTTATATATCTTTCTATTTTTCTTAATATTTAATTTTTTATGAAAATATATTTTTCAGATAACAACATAGTATATGTAGGAATTAACTTTTTATTTAAAAATATATATTTGGATTCTGAAAAATCACTTTTTAAATAATAATATATTTAACTTTTCGGTCAAATAATTACTTAATAATATATTCTCTCTCTTTTTCATGGGTTAAATATAATTTATCTTTTTTTTTGTGGGTCAAATAATAGTTTATCTTATTTTTATTTTGGGTAAATAATAATCTGTTTCACTTTTTTTGGTCAAATAATAGTTTGACTATTTTTTTATGGGTCAAATAATAATTTGTTTCATCTATTTTATCAAATAATAACTTACCTTACTTTTGTTTTCTGGGTCACACAATAGCCTATTTTCTTTTTCTTCGGACAAATAATAATCTGCATTTTCTTTTTGTAGGTCATATATAGTTTGTTTCCTTTTCTCTAGATAAAATAATAATCTGTCTTCTGGTCAAACAATAACTTTCCTTATTTTTGTTTTTTGGTCAATCTAGCTTATCAAGTTGAAGAAATCGCTATCTCAAAACCTCTATTATAAGAACCCATAATATCTCTCCAGCTTGCTCTACCATAGTTTTAGTTAATAAAGCAACGATTAACTAAACAATAAAATGAATAAGACAATCTTTCTCTTTCTCTTGTCCTTCGTCCTCTTCTTTTTTCACGCGTTTGCGTTGATAAGTGTCAAAAGTAACTGGAATCCTATCATGGATGTTAAGGATCCTAAGTGGACTCCCATTAAGGACGTTAAGGACCCTCACATCATAAAGCTCACTGAATTTGCAATCTCTGAGAATTTCAGACACACTAAACATGTATTGAAGTTCGTAACGGTTGTAAAGGGCATATTTATCACATATATTGATCCTGATAAGGTTATTGCTTACCAAATTGTGTTCGTGGCCAATGATGGTGGCAGCAGCAGAAACAAAAACTACAAGGCAGTTGTAAGTGAGGAAAATTCAGGATTGGAACTCGCAAGATTTGTTCCATGTGAGGATGATTTCTATAAATGTGATAACTTTTTATATATATAGCTAAATAAATAAATAAAAATAATTGATGGAAAAATACAATAATTTCATCACTTTTTGAAACTTGAAGTTCATGTGGATATTCTTCTATCTTTTATAAGTATAATGCAAGAGCTTCCCACCAAAAAAGTATAATGCAAGAGCATTCTCTGAACTCCTCCGTTTTAATCCAAACACACTTAACAATAATCCAAATGTACGTGAACAACAACAAAAAATTAATCGAAAGGAACCAGTTCAACTTTAAGCATATATGAAGATTGGATAATCACATATTAAATCTGACCAGAAAAAAGATAATCAAACAGCAGATAAGTTAGCTTCAGCAGCTAGAAACTCCTAACTCTTCTTATATTGTAAAAATGGTTATCTTAAGGATGTATTTTAATTTTCTTCTTGTAAAAACTGTTTTTAATATCAATATAAAAATAATTGACAAATGTTGATATTCAACCAAAGTGGAATTTTTGTTAATTTTATATGTTTTTACTTTTGTTTAGTTCTATGATATTTATTTTTGTTTTATTTTATTATTTTTCAGAGTACTCACTTCAAAAAAGTAAAAGTTCTTCCTTGCTTTTTATCTTTGAAAAGAATTATCAACTTGGAGAATAAATCATTTAATATTTAATGCTTATTTTATTCTGTAAGAATCATTTTTAGATACTAGATGATGGCCCGCACACCTGTGCGGACTAATATATATTCAATTAATTTAAATTTTAACATAATTTTTAATTTCAATATAAATTATTTAATTAATTTCAAATATTAAATTACTTAGAAGATAAAGTTTACTTTTTCTATTACAACTCAACATAAATAACAGCTTAGTACTTATAAAATATTTTATTTATTCTATCACCAAACCACATATATAAAAATTATCATCATAAACTAATAAAATTTTATTAATATTTTAAAATAACCTAAAGATAAATATACAAAAAACTATAATTATCAATTATCAGCGAAGATTATGAAATCATATCTCAATTTATCAAAGTTTTTATTACATTTTAAATAAATTTCTTCTTCATTGGAATTTATAGTGACACCTATTAACAAAACAACTAGTAATTAAAAGCATACTTCTATTTAACTAATATAAACTAAAGGTAATAAATTATTTGAT